>VYZU01012087.1:97552-178955 GCA_013401355.1 Ceyx cyanopectus
GGGGGGGGGGGGAGCGGGGATGGAGAATCCTGCTGGAGAGGGTGGAATAGCAGTGGAGACTGGGGGAGCTCTGGGGAGTGAGGACTGGGTGCTCCCCCCCAGCAAGAGCCAAAGGGTCTCATTCTATTTCCAGCCTGACCAGGGACGGTCAAGGAGAGATGGCAATGGGCAGGGCAGCAGCACAGCCAGGGGGAGTGGGCAGAGAGCCCATGTGCCCCAGACAGTGCATCCAAATCTGGCAGGACTGGAGTCATCCTCACTCCACTCCATCCTCCAGCATCCAACCTGAGTCAAGGCATCCTCAGGTGGATCCATCCTCAGATGGAGCCATCATGGATGTGGAAAGGGTTTCAGGAAGATGTAGAGTCAGGGGCAGGATGAGCTTCTTGTGAGTCCAGTGCAGACAGAACCTCCCCTTGTTCTTATTGGGCCAAGAAAACACCCAGTGGGTATTAAAGCCCCAGTTACAGGATTTTCAGCCTGGTTCTGGACAAACACAGAGCCTAAATATTTCATCTAGGATCCCAAGATAAAAGCCACCAAAAGAAAATGCTGGGCCCCCACCCCGGGGAGGGCAGAGGAGAGTGGGGAAGTCCTACATGAGATGTTCACAGCTCCCCAAGCCCCCACTGAGGGTGGCACAGCCTCTGGGGAGAAAACCAGAATGAAAATAAAATAAATCCTAATAAACTGGGCAGCAAAACTCTCAGAGCCACTAAGGAGGGAGAAAAGGAGGTGAAAGTGGGAAGGAGAGATCAGAGTAGGGGTGTGGGGGGTTAAGAAGGATGGCTTAATGGAGGGGAAAGGGGTTGGCCTTTGGATCTCAGATCTACCCACTTGCAGAGCAGAACTGCTGTGCTGATTTGGGATGGACCCCTCCAGCTTTTCACCTGCAGGTGGTTGACCTGCAGAGTGTGGGATGGTTTGTTGGTGTCTTCTGGGAGCAGCTCTTTGCCCAACCTACAGCTCCTGGCAGAGCCCAGTAGACCTCAGGCAATGCCACTGGCTGGGGCTGCACACAACTGCCCAGCCAGCACAGGGTTAAACCCAGTTAATCCCAGGGATTTACTTCAGATTAACCTGGGTAACTGAGCACAGAACTTGGCCCTGAGCAAAAGGGTCAGGTTTTCAATGCCAGAGGAAACCCCCCCAGCATTACCCACCCTGAGGGGGGTCACAGACTGGGCTAAGAGAGTTGCTGAGGCCAGAATCAGAAGATGTAACAGCGAGGCAGAGCTGATGGACCAGGCAGGGAAAATAAACTTTATTCTGTCATCTGCTTTATTTATTTCATGGCTGAGAAAACTCTTCTGTTCCTCAGACTCCTTTGCACTGTTGTCAAGAGGCAAAGGAACTGTTGGAGTAGGAAGGGTGAGGCTGAGCTTCAACCTGCCTTAAAACACTGCACCCCCTAGGAAGAACAAACCCCCCCAAGCAGGGAGAAGAGCCCCCTGGCTTTTCCAAAGCCAAGGCTGAGGTCTGATCCCTCTTCAGCAAGGCACTGGTCTTAGGAAGGCATTAAATGGGGAGGACAACTCAGGTTTTGGTGGTCATCACTGTGACATCACCTTGCTGAAAGCACCATATCTGAGGGCTCGGGGTGTTGTTAGATGGACTGAGCTGTCCCAGGAAAGGCTGGAGAAAGGCACGTGCAGCTTTTCATCCACTCAGAGGTACATGGAGTTTGCTGGCAGGGTGCTGCCTCTGAGGGGATGCAGAAATATAGGGAAATAGCTTCTGGAGCAAGGAGACTGAGTCCCATGGAGCTTCTTTTCCATGGAAAACTGGCTGCAGCAGCAAGAGGACTGGATTGCACAGAGTAGCAGCCTGGCTACAGCTCCCAGATGATGCTGTGTAGAAATCTTGGGTAATAATAATAACAATAATAATAATAATACCACAGTGGGAAAAGGCTCATCTGGAGCTGATCACTGAGGCAAATGGACTCATCCTGACGGTGGCTCCCCAGGAGGTCACCTGGTGGTGGTGTGGTGGCCAGGACAGGATCTCAGCACCCACAGGCAGCCCCCATCACCCTCCTGCACCCCTGCTGCAGGCAGAGGAGGGGGAGGGGTTATATACCCCACGTCTCGAGGGGTGTTTCTCTGTGTGATTCAGAGGCCCCTTACACAACACGGCGGTTTCTATCTAGGGCAGGTTTCCCTTCAGAGATGCCATTCACCAAATCCCACTCAGCTGTGGTTTCAGTTAAGCTGCCTTTCATTATTTTTTTCCTTTTTCTTTTTTTTTTTTTTTTCTAAATCAGCCTTATGCAGATTCCACCCTCTTCACTGGTTAACCCCTGCAGTGCCAGCACATCCCAAACATCTTTAAGGGCCCTGGGAAGGATTTTGGTCATGGAAATCATCAATCTTTGCTGCATGACCCAGCACCTGGGTGAGATCATCTGGTGAGTTCCTCAGAAAACCCACCACAGGGGTCTGGGTGTCTTATCATCCATTTTTTTTCCTGTCTTTCTCTTATGACAAAGCCTAGATGAGGTGGATTAAAGCTCTTTGTACTGCATTAGCCTGTATTAAGAATATAGCTGGTTTTCCTTCTCTCATAGATGTATGTGACCAGTAAAAGTGTGAGTTACCCAACACCCCGTTTATCCATGAACATCTTGAAGTAACTCACACTTATTCCATATCTGAGTCAGGCTGAGAGCAGATGTGGCTATTCCCTTAGCTGGGCAGAGGGATGGACCAAGGGGACACCCATCATTCTGTGAGCTCCCCAAGCTGGGTGCTGATGGTTTCCCCCACCCCCAAACTGAGGCTGTGATGTTTGAATGAAAAGCTCAAAATCAGGGTGGAAAAGGAAGATGAGATGATGAGAAGAAGGTTGCACTGTCAGATCCTGCCAAGTCCATGACTCAGGCTTGCTTTAGAAATCCAGAACACGGTGTAGGCTTCCTCACTGTCCATAATCCCTGCTTTGCTACATGGAGGGAAACTGCACCAGCTCTGACTGATGGTCCTTCCACTGCAGTGACTGTGGCATGGTGAGAGACACGGGGCTGCTCCTTATGTAGGCAAAACACCACTTGCCTTCAGCTCACACAAGTGGGATTGTGGGTGCCAATGGAAAAAGAACCATGTGTGGCTCCAGGCTCTGGAAGGGCCTTTCCCTGTGCAGGGCATTCAGAAAGGGATGCTGGTTGCAGAGCAGTTCAGATCAGCTCTGGAAGGTGGTGTCCTGCATTCTGCCTGCACCTCAACCTGCCCGTGCATTGCCAGCACCCTGCCTGCACCCTGCCTGCATCCTGCCAGCACCCTGCCTGCACGCTGCCAGCACCCAGACTGTGCATAGCCTGTGCACAGCTCACACCCAGCCTGTATCCTGCCTGTACCCTGCCCATACCCTGCCTTTATCCTGCCCACAGCAGCTCATATCCTGCTTGTACCCTGCTTATATCCAGCCCATACCCTGCTCGTACCCTGCCCGTACCCAGCCTGTACCCATCCCTCACCCAGCCCGTATCCATCCTGCATACAGCCTGTACCCTGCGCATACCCATCCCGCCCCCAGTCCCCTCCGCCCCCGCCCCTCCCGCCGCCCCGGGCAGGCTCGTGCCGGTGCTGCCCCCTGCTGGCGCCTCCCGCTCCCTGCAGCCGCCCCGGGCCGCGGTTGCCGCGGTAACGACGGGCGGGGGCACCGAGGGCGGGGGGTCCGGGGAGCGGAGATGGAGACGAACCCGGCTCCATGGGGAGGGACATCCCGCTGCCGGGGCTCCTCCAGAGATCGTGTAGGGGGGTGGTCCCGCGGTGGCAAAGCCTCAAACCAGGAGGAGCCGGGGGGGGGAGCGCTGCTCCGCTGCGGCGGGACAGCGACAGGCGCAGCCCGCAACGCTGCGGGGATGGAGCCGGGGCAGTGCGGGAGGGCAGAGCCTATTCCTCTATTAGTACTCATTTTCCGCTCTTTATTGGGGCAGAAAACAGGGTTCGAAAGGGATTTTCATCCTGGCTTATTTACCTTCAAAACGGCCTAGATGGGGATGTTACCAGCAGCCCTGCGTATATCAGCCATGGAATTATCAGCCATGGAAATATAATTAATGGAAATATCAACTTTATTCGCTGCTGCTGAACACCCCCGGGGCACTTTGGCCAATCCTCCCACCCCCAACACCCGGCCTGGGATTTCCACTCCTGCCACCTCCACTGTGTCCTGCTCCAACACGGGGCATTGGCATCCCAACAGACACTGACTCAGTGCTCTGGTGAGCCCCTCTTGCCCAACCTGGGGTGCCTGCCACCAGCAGCCCCTCCAGGCTGATTAGGATTCACCCCGCATCCCGGCAGGGGAGGGCTCCGTTATCCCAGCATGCACCCGCCCTGAGCTGCAGGCAGTGGCTCACGCTGCAGCAGCAGCAGCCATCTGGTTGGGATAAACACACCAGGCCAAAGCATTTCAGCTTCACCCACTGGCAGGGAGAGGGGTGGGGATGCAGAAATGCCATTGAGAAGGCAGGTGAGTGTCGGGGTGGGTGTTGGGGTGGGTGCCTTGACTCTGACCTCACAGTGTCCGGCTCTGCTGGGAGGTTGAGTTCCCTGCGCCCGGTTTGCAAGGATTTCCCCCTCATAAATTAGTATCTTCCAGCTGTTTCCTTCCACATAAAGTCTCTTCTATTCCTTCTCTTATTGCTTTATATAAACAAACATGAGAGTGACTCGTTCTAAATAAAGTTATTTGTCTACGTAAATTAATATATCATATTCTCTCCTGAAATATAGAGAGCTATTTGTCTCCAGAGAAATCATGTTAAGAGTGACATAGTATAACCCTATTCATTTGCATATGCAGATATGTCTAATTATTCAACTTGCAATTAAAGGCTTGTGTGTCAGCAAATGAGACTAATTAGATACATTTATCTATGATAATCAGCTTTATTACAAACAAAATAGATTTCCCTTCACTTACCCAGCAAGTGAGATGTGTTGACTGGAGGTAGCTGGTCAAGGGCCTGTGGACTTAAATTGCTGGTGGGGTTTATACCTGCATCAGAGCAGGCAGAGGCACACAGTAGTTTGTTGCTTCTTTTGTGTCCAAAGCACAAACACATCATTCTTCAGCTGGTGTTGAACTTTCCTTGGAAAATATCCCACTGGTGCAATAAATCCTCAGCTCTAGAGCAGGGCATAAATAATTACCAAAAAACAAGGTCTGGCTTCTAAGTGATTTAGGCTCCTAAGTTCAAATAAATCACGTGTTCTCTCTGTGGCTGAGACAGCAAGTAAGGGAGCAGAGATGCTCTGGATGTAGCTGTCACCTTTCATTTAAGGCAGCTAAAAGATCCCTGAGCTCCTTCCAGTTAAACAAAATAAGTGCAGCCCTCACCCAAAGCACAGGCTCATCCCAGCCCTGTCAGCAAGGTGTGGGCTGCTTTGTGAGTTGGTGTTGGGCACTAAAGTCCAGAAGCATTGAGGGGAAAAGGAGTGAGGATGTGCCAGGCACTGGCTGAGCAAACCTTGGTGCTCAGGGCAGTGAGAAGGATGCTTTGGGCTGATTATTTCCTACAAGGAGCTCAAAGCTGCAAAAGCAGGACCTTGTTAGTCCTGGCAAAGTTCTGCTAATTTCAGGAAAATAGGATTTTTATTATTCTTCTCAGGGTGCTGGGGGCTAGAAATGTCCCTTTTGTTCTGTCTTTATTACCCAGTTTAGTGGGATCTCATCCATCACTCGGGCTGTTGTTTTCCAGCAAGAGCTGACCTCTTCCCTCTTTAACACCTACACTGTAAAATGAAATGATCAGGCCACAACCAAGGCTGTTGGCCCTGGCCAGGTTCCTCTTGCCTTCTGCCTCCTGCATCTGGCTCAAACACCATGGGGTTAAATCATTTTTAGCATCAAGGGATTGCTGACAGGAGTCCATAAGTATTAGATAACCTTCCCCAAAAAGCATAACAAAATAATAATGGGAAAATGAGGTTAAGTGAAACCATTTCAATAATGTTATAGGCCTGCTTTCAATCAATGAAAGCTGGGAAATCCAATGTCTTCAGAGGCTACCGTTTCATTTCACCTCCCTCCACTGCTGAACTTCTCACAAAGCAATGAGTTAAAGACTTAGCAGCAGATTCATAATACATCTGAAATACACTTTTTCTGTGTAATAGTCACAGGAATGGTTGACTTTGTTGGGTTTGGTTATCCAGAAAAATAATAGTTTCAGTGTCATTGAAGCATAAGATACAATTCTTTTCTTCTTTTTTTTGGAGGGGGGGGATAAAATAATCTGGAAGAAGTAAAGCAAAATGGGAGAAGATATTATTCTATAGACCCTGTTAATTTTGTATCCATCATATAAAATAGCAATAATAGCACAATACTTTTTCATTACACAGGGCACAGGAATATTTGCAATCTCGTACTGTCAAGTAAGAAATGGCTTTAAAAATCTCCTCTTAGTCTATTTCCATAATGCCAACTAATTTTGGAGCAATTAACACTAAACTTTGGTGCTTTGCTAAGTAGGAATCAGACAATTTTGCTGTTCTGAATACATTTGTGCACTGCCCCATGCACATTAAGCCTGAGTTCAGCCAGTTCCAAGTTAGACTCCTGCTCTAAATGAGTTGCATAACCAGCACCAGGTCAGGATCAGGGACCTCGGCCTCTTTCTCTCCTCACCACGCTGCTCTGCTTCCCAGCCTATGTCTGAATGCAGAGCAACCACATCAGCAGATTTGAAATGGATATAACTGAAAGAGGTGCTGTTCTGTTCTCCCTGCAGGGAGCAGCCATTTGAACATTGATCTTCATTTCAGGAAGCTGAGGATGGAAATGAACTAACTCTGAGATCACCAGAGCTTCGGCTGAGTGGCTGAGCGGTGCTCCTGGTGCCCACTGAGTAGCTGCAGGGCTAGTCAGACAGAGTGTTGATCTGAAGGAGGACAGGGAGGTTCTACAGAGGGACTGTGACAGGTTGGATCCATGAGCCAATGGTAACAGGATGAGCTTCAACAAGGCCAAGGGCTGGGGACTGCACTTGAGCCACAACAACCCCATGCAAAGCTCCAGGCTTTGGGGTTGTGGCTGGAAAGTTGATGGAAAAAGACCTGGGTGTTCTAATTGACAAGAGGTTGAAGATGAGCCAGCAGTGCCCAGGTGGCCAAGAAACCAAGGGCAGCCTGGCTTGGATTAGAAACAGTGTGAGCAGCAGGAGCAGGGAGGGGATTGTTCCCCTGGACTGGGTACTGGGGAGGTCAAACCTTGAGTGTTGTGTCCAGTTCTGGACACCTCAATTCAAGAGAGATCTGGAGGGGCTGGAGCCAGTGCAGAGGAGGCAAAGGAGCTGTGGAAGGGCCTGGAGAATAAATCTAATGAAGAGACTGAAGGAGCTGGGAGTGTTCAGTGTGAGGAAGAGGAGGCTGAGGGGAGGCTCATCACTCTCTACAGCACCTGGAAGGACATTAGAGAGAGGCTGGTGATGGGCTCTCCTCACAGGTCATTAGTGACAGAACAAGAGGGGATGGATTCCAGCTGCTCCAGGGGGTGGCAGACTGGGCAGGAGGGAAAAATTTTCCCCCCAAGAGTAGTCAGAGCCTGGCACAGGCTGCCCAGGGAGGGGGTTGAGTCCCCATCCTTGGGTGCGTTTCAGGGTGGTTTGGATGTGGTTTTGAGGGACATGGTTTGGGGGCGAACTTTGTAGAGTAGGGCTGATGGTTGGAGTGGATGATACCAAGGGGATTTTCCAGCCTGAATGATTCTGTGACCCTGCAGTGCCATGGACTTGCCTCCTGACCTCTTCCCCGTTCAGTACACCCAGTTTGGAAGATGCTCTGAGTTCTCAAGACCAGCCAGTGTAGTGGGTAACTCTGAGACATCTCAGTTCTTCCCTGTATCTGTGGAGGAATGCCATGCTTCATGGCATGGGAAAATCCCCTCTCAGACACAGAGGGTTGTTTTCTCCATTCAAACAAAACCCAGCAGTGCACAGCAGACCCAGGCTGCAAAAAGGCAGAAGAAGGAGGTTTGGATCCTTGCAGAGGTGCCACCTTAGAAAGCAAAACAGCTGCATGTTGAAAACACAGACAATCTGCTAAAGAGCTTGAGAAGAAGGGGGAAAAAAAAGCTGCTGCTGCTGCTGCTACTGCTGCTGCTGCTGCTACTGCTGCTGCAGCTTTAAATTAAAATGCTGCATCAGCCAGTCCCTCAGGACTTGATAGAAATCTAATTAGTCAGACAATCTGGCACCAAATGTCCTAATTTCCCCAATCCATGTGGGATTTGTGTATTCTCTTATTCACTGCAGTTCTAAATTTCAGCCTGAGCCTTTCTAACCCCTCTCTTTTTCCTGTGCAGACATGGGACTCAAGAGGAGGTGATCCCTATCAAAACCTAATTGTTTTTCATAAACCTTTAATTAATTAGACTCAGGCTCATGAAAGACACTTAAAATATTAACAATTTGTTTAGAGACAAGTGCTGGGTGAGAGGCAGCATCGTATTTTCCTAAGAAACCCAACTGTAATTAACGTGCAGGGGCGTGTGCTCAGCGTGGGGTCTGGGAGGGTTGCTGAACTGGGGCTCCTCCCTGCAATGCACTGGGAGCAGAGTGGGGACCGTGGCCAGCACCACCCAGCTCAGCAGGATGGGTGCAGCCTGGGTCCTCCTCAGCCAAGGGCTAAGGGCAGTAGCAGCCCTGGGGCGGGGAGGGGGTGAGAAAAACTCCAACAAGGCATCTGAATCCCCCCAGCTTGGCTGTGCAGGGCACACTGAGAACAGCAAACTCATTAGGCAATTAGCCCTGTCCTAGGGGACCACAAGCTCCTGGAGCAAGGTGCTGAGTGCCTCTGAATGCCCCCTGGCACCCTTGGAGAGTGAGGATCCCAGTTCGCACAGGATTAAGCTGTTTGGGAATAACAGATTTTAATTTTTTTTAATTTTTTTTTTTTTTTTTTTAATTCCAGAGCAGCTATGACCTGTCATGTCAAAGCTTTTTATTAAAGTCTCTTAATCCCCAGATTATCAGCACAATAGTTCCACAGGCCCATTCCAGATAAGGCAGGGCCCATTGTGGAGATGCACATTGGAGGAGTTTTAATCTGCAAATTATTGGCATGCAAGACCACGAGGGGCTGCTTTGCTGCGCTGCCCATCACGTCAGGGGGAATTGAATATTTATAAAGAAGACTTCAAATGGGCCCTGCACTGTTTTCCTCCCACACATGGGCAGTCCCCAGGAGGCAGAATGGCCCTGCTGAAAAAAGAAAAAAAAACCAAAACCCCTTTCCATGCAGCCACGACACACACGTGGGATCCCCCAGATCCTTCGTGGAAGGAAGGTGAGTAGGGTTAGAGGGAAAGGGTTTGTCTCCTCCTCCCAACAGCCCCTGTCAGCCACTCGGGATGCATTATTTCATTTTTAAGAGAGAAAAGGTAAGAGCAGAAAGGCAGAGCTGGTGATGGAAACTCCATTTCTATCTCAACTACCAGGGGAGGACAGCAAAACAGATAAAGTCCCTGATAGGGATGCTTTGCTGACACAAAATATGCCATGTGGAGCCAAGGCTTATGGTGTATACAAAGCTAATTAGCAGTTACCTTCTAGATTAAGGAACAACTCAAGCATCTGTTTCACTGAAGTGAAAGAAACCCTCTTGAAAACAGCCTGACAGACTTGAAAACGTCACCCCTTGGGTCTGGGGGCTCCCAGAGGAGGTGCTGGAAAGCCCAGAAAAAAGACCATCCCCTCCACAAAGTGTTTCCCAGGCTGCTGGGGAGCTGGCAAGGGGAAGCAGGACCTGTCAGCTCTTCCCCACAGGGCTGGGGCAGGGGGGTGATTGTACCTCACTGCACCTCAGTGCAAGAGCTATCAACCAAAAATTACCATGGAAATGCTGCATCAACGAGTGTGGATTGGGAGCATCTCAAGGCTGAGCAGGGTGGGTTCAACAACAGGCAGTGCTGAGCTGAAGCTCCCTGGCTGCATGGCGAGATGGGTTATATATATATATGTTTATACATATGTATTCTGCAAGATGACCAGCTTGTTCAGCTCTCTTGGGGAAACCTTCTTGCAGCCTTTCAGTACTTGAAAGGCCCTTTCAGAAAGATGGGACAGACTTTTCAGCAGGGCCTGTTGGAACAGGACAAGGGGTGATGCGTTTAAGCTAAAAGAAGAGGATTTAGGCTGGAGAGAAGGAAAAGACATTTTACACTGAGGGTGGTGAGACCCTGACCCAGGTTGCCCAGAGAGGTGGTTGATGCCCCATCCCTGGCACCATCCCAGGGCTCTGAGCAACCTGCTCTAGTTGAGATGTCCCTGCTCCCTACAGGGGGTTGGACAAGATGACCCTGAAAGGTCCCTTCCCACCCAAACCAGTCTGGGATTCTATGATACTTACTGAGATCCCAGTGCTGGGTCAGGCTGCAGCATCCATTGGGGCAGATCAGTCTCAGCCACAAGCAGCAATTCGAAACCTTCTCTGTCAGCAGATAAGGCCAAGGCCAGTCTGGGGCAGTGTGAGATCTCCCATTGCTCACTGGATGTCTCCCAGTCACTGGGGATCTGGTATGGGATCTGCAGACTTGGAGACAGCTCCAGCTCTGCCACAGCCCTTCCTGTACGACCTTGGGCCAGCTGCTTGGGTTTCCTCCATACCTGTTTCCCATCTGTTAGAAGATGACTGGGTATATTAAAGGGTTGGTATGGAAAGGAGTAAACTGTAAGGCTGTTATTAGCTATTACACTGATAGGGTCCAAATGTTCCTATTTTCTGTAACAGCTCAAGAACTTAAGCAGGCAGAAAAAGGCTTTGGGAAAATAAAGCATTGCCTTTCTGGGGTCTCCTCTCAAAGGAGGGGGGCGTGTCTTCCCTCAGAGCCAGCTCTTCATGTATTTGATGAAATTGCAATGCCCACATTTTCCCTAACGGCCTTCTTTCCAGCCTGTGAAATGGCCCCCAATAGCCTTTGGCTCATGGAAACTTTCCAACGTGCTTAATATTACCTGCAATCTGATATTAATCATAACGTGCAGGTGCCAGAGCCACTGGAGGGAAGGAGAAGGGAGAGGCCAGGTAATTTATCGCTATACAGCCCCAGCATGAGCAGTTACATTAGTCCAAAAATGACTTTGCTTTCTGTTTCCCAAAGTTCCTGCGAGTACAGAACAGGAGAGGGGGGTTATCTGTGAATCATCTGTCATCTCAAAAGATTTTGGCTAGAACCTTTCCCTGACTTGTGGATAAAAAATTATAAATAAAGCGTGGGGGTGGGGGAAATGACTAATTGAGTGCAGTAATTAAACACAGCTCCCAAAAAAGCTGAGAGTGTTTCTTCAGCCCTCAGCACCCCGAGGGAGGGGTGAGATGCCTCCAGGATCAGTTCCTGTGGAGCATTAGTATGAGGAGCAGCAGCATGTGGTAGGATGCAGCCAATGCACGGGCAAAATACTGGAGGTTTTTTGCTATGCACAGGACAGGGCAGTGGAGCTGAAACAGGCAATTAGCTCCTGATGTTGTCCTGTTTTGAGGGACCCAAAATAAAGGAGTGTTTAGTGCTGTGAGGAACTGTAGGGCGAGGACCAATACTGGTGGCAAAGCATTGTGCACTCACCTGCGCCACCAGATTCCCAGACAAGGCTGCCAGCTTCATGTGAAGGCACTAAATAAAAGTGGTGCCCAGCTTGGAAAGCTTCCACTCCAGCTATAATTCTTGCAGGGTAAAATACCAGCATCAATATATAACCTGTGTGCCAAGTGAAATAATTTTTACCCACTCCTTTCCTCTCTGGTTCAATTAATAAGGAATCAGAGAATCATTCAGGTTGGAAAAGCCCCTTGGGATCACCCAGTCCAAACATCAGCCCTACTCTACAAAGTTCCCCCCTAAACCATGTCCCTTAAAGCCACATCCGAGGCAGCCGAAGAAACCCCGAGCACATTTCCATTCAGAAATCTCCCCCAAACTTGGTGACATTTGGAATCAACACCAGACAGCTGCACCCTGAGATAAGTGAAATGATGTTGCATCTTTCACAGCAGACTGGCAAGGAACCCTAAATGTGGGATAACTCTTTTTCCTGGTTTATAGAGGTTGAAGAATGCTCCCGAGCTGCATTTCTGTCTAGCACGGTGCTTTCCTCTCCCGACGCACGGATCCATCTGCCAACATCACAGACCTAATTAGTGCTCTCTTTTTTTTTTTTTTCCTACTCACTGGCTAGTAAGCATGTGGCATCTTTCCACCAGCCTATAAATCCTCCCTCTACTCAGACATACACCAGATTGTGATGGGTGGGTGACCACCTCAGTGAAACTGGCAGTTGCCGTCACCGTTCCGTCGAGGCTTAATGTCATGAGAGCCAAAAAGAAGAGAGACCAGCACCCAAAACACTGGCACAGCAAGGCTGGAGACACAGCTCTGTGTTTTCCAGCCCTCTGCTACCATGTCCCCATCCTCTAAGAGCCACACTCACTGCTCCTGGGTCAATAAAATTCTTTATAGGGCTGTCGTTGAGACTGGATTTGTGTAATGGTCCAAAAAAAACCTCCAGAGGAGAGGCTTG
Organism: Ceyx cyanopectus; assembly: GCA_013401355.1. Classification (NCBI taxonomy): domain Eukaryota; kingdom Metazoa; phylum Chordata; class Aves; order Coraciiformes; family Alcedinidae; genus Ceyx; species Ceyx cyanopectus. Next base: position 110,076 of record VYZU01012087.1, read on the forward strand.
GGCATAAAGGCAGATGGGATTTGTGCAGTTTAATATGATCTAGCAAATGCAAGAGCTAGGAGAAAGAAATGGCAGGGGCACAGTCAGCCCTGGAGACCCTGTTCTGAGAAAGAAGAATTAGGAAATCCCTTCAATAAATCAGAAAGAGCGTCGGGGCATTTCTGCCTTCATCTCTCCTCCAAACAGAACAAGACACATCCCCTCCCAGATCTGGCAGCCCTGCAGGTCAAAAATATTGTGTGAATATGCACTGGAGGTTATTGCTCTTCCCATGCTGGGGAGAGTTATTTGGAAGCCTCCTGCTGGTGTTAAATTAAATTACCCATATAAATAGCACCGGAGGTGAGGGACAATAGATCCCACTGCTTTGCACACAGGCTGCTCTGTAATGGGCTGAAAGGTGGAGTTAGTGTAACATGCCCTAAAAGGCAGGGATTTGAGTTGGATCTCAGCAAACTTCCACCTGGTGGAACTTACTTTTCAGACCTCCCCCCCTTGTAAGGATACCCAGTTTCTGCTGGGCACAAGCCAAGAGTACCAAACACCCAAGGAGTTAGTAGCAACCTGCCTTAATCACTCTGATGCTGCTATTTTTAGGTTTACACTAATTTTGCTACAAATCCTACATGCAAATTGCTAACATGTTAAAATAATGCTTCTTATGGGAAAAAAAAAAAGGATAAAACAAAGGAAGAAAAAAAAAGATAAAAATTGCCTGCTCAACAATGACTCTCTTTTTCTTTCTTCCTAAATACCCTTCTTACTTTGCAAGGTTACTCCCCACCGCTCCTTTTTAAGATTAAAACAAGATGTTAAAACAAGTGAGAGAATGAATTTTCCCCAGGGAGGCTAAGGAAATTTATAGCCCATCAAGATTACCAGCAAGCAGTGTCTCAGGGACCAGTGATGCCAGCCGTGTAGATATGATGTAAAACACAATGTATCAAAAGGAATACATATATATGTATATATATAAAAATACATATAGTGGTCATTATAGAGAGAAAAAAAAACAGCAACTGTAAAAGGCATTGCAATTTTATGCTATTTCAGAGGTACAGGTGTCATTCCTGGAATGCTACCCACCAAATAAAGGTGTAGGTAAGACAAGGGAAAGATTGGAAGCTTATAAGTTAAACACAGAATCTCTCTAAAGTCAAATTAACCCTGATGTAAACCCACTAAAGTTGATGGTGCTACAGGGCAGCCAAAGCTGACCTGGCTTTTTTTGCTTTGTTTTACACTTCTTTTAGAAGACAGAGCTTCATTTTACATTGCTGGCCAAGAGAGTGTGAGGATTAATAGTCAACTCAAGGCTGTAAAGAGCTGCATTGCTGTGAAGTATCTAATTTAGAGCCTTTTTGGGGATGCAGCCTAAGCTGTCTGCAAGAAAAAAAACAGAAGTAGAGTGCAGCTCAGAACTGGCAGCAATGTTAAAAATTATCAACAACAACAACAACAACAAAAAAGAGACAAGAAAATGAAACAACAAAACCCTATCAGAGAGTGTGAAATTCACCTGGATTCCTCCTAAGGGCTTTACACATTTCTGTGATTAGAGTCATATTTATAGGAAAATCTTGTCACTTCTCCTCACACTCTGTGGGGCTGTAAAACACATCACTGCTGCTCTTGTTAGGGTGGTTTGTTTTTTTTTTGGAAGAGCTGCTGAAAACAGGAGAACGTGTGCTGGAGGGACACAACCTGTCCTTCAGGAGGGTCCCCAGCCCGAGGTGCTGCCTCTGAGCAGGCACGAGCTGCAGGTGTCAATCACAGGGAGATGCCAATGTCCCTGTGCCAAGGGAGGGCACAAAGGGCACTCTGCTGGAACAACATGAGCCAAAATGCTTTTGGATGCTGCTCCAGAGGCTTTGCCCATTGGTGGGGGAGGGAGCTGGTAAGGGAAGACACTCTAATTTTGTTTCTGGCCATGGTTTGCAGGCTGAAAGGCAGAGGGCAAGGGGAAGCACCCCCTCCCTCATCTAAATCAGGAGAGCAGGAATTCCTCCTGGCACCAACCCCGTAAAGAAGGCAACTGGCATTAAAATAAACAAGCAAACAAACAAAGAAAAGCTCCATGAAAACCTGACTTCCTCAATAACAGGACCTTTGTTCACATGTCAACTTAAAAACCTCAAGGATCAATGAAAGAGTTATAAAATCCAGTGAGTGCAATTGCTTCAACCAGGGATTTCCCAGGCGCTTTGCGTGCTGCTCAGGCACGAGTGGTTGCATGAATAAGCAGTGGGGGGGAACCAGAGCCAGTGGGAGAAGGGCTAAAGAGGCAAAATGAAAGAGAAGAAGAGCTCAGGTCTGTGCTGGGAATCTTCCTGCTCATCTAAATTGATATTTGACTTTTGAGCATAGCACAACGTGGCATTGACAGCTCTATTTCTCTTGCTGGGCTGCCCAGTTTTACATGTTTCAGGCTGGCAGTTCTACACTGGGAAACCTCACCCAACCCATTTTCCCCAGCAGGAGCTCCTCAGGCAGAAAAGGGGGTATTTCTTCTTCCAGTTGTTACAGGGTTGTGCTGGACAGCTAATATATATAAATTGAAAAAAAACCAAACCCAAAACAAAACCCAAAACAAATCAAACAACAAACCCACAACCAAAAACCAACACCAACAAAGACAAAAGCATGCAGAAAACAGCCAGAGCCCTGAACCAAAGATAAAAGCCTAAACAAGTGCACTGAAGTGTAAGGTTAAACGGAGAGGGAAAAGCCATTAGGGACAGCAGAGCTTTGGAATGGAGTAGAAATAATTCTTAAGGAGAAGGGGGTGGTGAAATATATCTTAAAGACAAAGAAATCCGAGTCAGAGGAACATGGAGAGCTACTGTCAGAGCTCAAGACAATACCAAATTACCTTCCCTGGTCAAAATTGGCACTGGCTGTGATCTCCAGGGCTGAAGTAAGCTGCTGTTGCTCACTGTGCACTCCCTTGTGTGCCTGCACCCAAACAGAACCACAATGTCACCACAAAAATAATACAAGAGCAATCGTTTCCTTGGCTTGTCACATATTGCAGCTAATGATTTAATTACTCTAATTTAAAGTTTTACTAGATTCGGCATCAAAGCATAAAAATCTAGTGATTGCAGTGTCAGAAAGGAATAATATAATTAAGGTATTTAGTAGTAACATATTAAACTGTTGATTGCAGTGCATTAATCGGCAGAGCTGAGACGATACGTAGGAAGTTCCATGAAATACTGCAAGGACCTGTGTTGTCTTTTTCCCCCAGTGCTATCACATCCATGGGGTGGCAGGTGCAGGTGTGGAGGAGGTCTGAGGAGAGAGGCAGACCCATTTCTTGCCTGTGGGGCAAGCTGCAGGTGAGCTAGTGGCATTGCCACATAAGCTGAGCATGGGGCTTTGCATCATCTCTGTAGCCAGGTCTGAACCAGCCCAGAGACTTGACTGGCTGCACCATGAAGGCTCCTTGCCCCAGGGATGATGTTCTGGAGTACCCCTGGAGCAGCTTGGATTTACACAGACCTCAGTTTCACACTTTCTTCCACATAGACACATACCCTGACTGAAGCATTTCAATGAATCCAAGTGTAATTCCCCGAGTTAGCCACCAAACACAGGAGCAGCTGGGTAGGCAAGATCTTGAAGCAATAGGACCTTTATATGGACAGTGCCCTCCAAAATTGGCTTGCTGACCACCAGGCAATTAGAAGTAGAGAAATTGTTTCTGCCTGACATAACCTAATAACATTTGTTTTTCCTTCATTGCTCCAGAGCCAGGCAGCCAACAGAGGGAGCACAAATTCCTGCGCAGCCTGACATGCCTGGACTCTGCCATCCCCTGGGCTGTGTCTGCTTGCTGATCATGCTGGCACACGAACCAGGAGGCAGTGAAAGGTGCCAGCCTTGGAGGAATCATGTGCTCTGAGCTCCCTTCCCCTGCAACAGGACGTGGAGTCCCTCAGCTCTTCAGAATCCTGCTCCAAGGAAGAGCCGTGATCTGACAATAGAAAAAATGAAGCAAGACATCAGTGAAGAAAAGGCCAGTCTGGAAAAGAAGGATGCAAAACAGGGAGAGAGGACTAGGGGTTGTACATTTAAACTTAAACTCTTGGACAAAACAACTCCCTGCTCACAAAAGGAAAGACAGCAAGATGGAAAAGATATGCAGTGAAACATGGGGGCAAAACCAGTGTCTAATAATTAAGTATTCTTTGTCTTTTTTCATATTAATTTCTGTCTGAAAAGAATCCCTATATATTCCTTTTGCTCCCTCAGTAAGCACAGTGCCCTACTTGCCTTTCTTAGGAGACAAGCCACATTCTCCAGCAGCCTGCAAATACACATCCACAGTGGAAATGCCCCCTACACCAGTCTGGTTTCCAGACCCACATCTAGCCCAGGGCAGTTTGCTTCCCAGAATAGTTAAGTGGGTTTTTTTATGGTAGGGCTGTTTCTTTATCCCATCTGAAAATGCCAGTACACTACAGCTTTACCTCAAAGCTCTTGATTATTGTTAATATTCATGGATACAGCCAGGTTTGGGCAGTGTGCTGCTGCTTAGAGACAATCCAGCACCTTCTCAGAGCTGAAGGAACTTCTCAGGGCTTCCCAACAGCAAGGGAGAGGTGCCTGTGAGCAGCAGAAGGGCACCTCGAGCTGATCCTTGCTGCTGAATGCACAGTGCCCCAGCTGTGGGTGACTTCTGAGCCACACGTAAATGAGGCATTGTTGCAAGACCAGCACAAACTGTATTCTCCAAATTAAAAGAAATCATTTGCTAAGGTTTGTGGGTTTGTTTTGTTGTTTTGTTTGGGTTGTTGGGTTTTTTTTCCCTCGCAAAATAACAGAATTTGAATAGATTCTTTGGGAAAAAAAATACATTTTCGTTTTCCACCTCAGTGCATCCAATGATTGTGGTGTGATTATTAAACACTTCATAAATAATAATGTGACATTTTCAGATTGTGCTTCTGATTAAGCAGCCATTCTTCTCTCCCTGACTGCGACCGTGGACAGATGAGATTGCTGCAGACACAGCAATCTCTGTGGCTCCTTCCCTGGGGATCAGGGATCAGAAGTCACCCCTGTAACCCAATTAAATCCAAGAAGATGTGAGCTGATCACTCTGGGCCAGCTCCAAAACTCACAGACACCTATGGGGCTTCTTGAGATGAACTTCTCTCTGAACTGCAGATCTGACCCATGAACACAGCTTGATGCATTTTCTGGCGAGGGTATTTTACACAGTGAGTCACTTTCTCTGCAGTGGGTAATGATTTTACTCAATTATGGGTTCGTATTAGGAAGCCTGCTCTTGAGAGCAAACAAGCAGTTCCACATGAAGACAGAAGTAAATCCAGGAAACTGAAATAGAAGAGAAGACAGGTTTGAAGACAGGTTTCATCTAGAAGCAAAAAAAATAAAAATGAACCTGAGAGATAAATATTCTCTCAATGAGGGATCAGAGTCTGTAGAGGATCAATGCACTGCAGAGACCCTGCTCTATAAGTTCACTGCCCCTATTTCAGAGTAAAAAAAAAGATAAATAAAATAAATTATGTATTCAATAAAGATCTGAAATCCAGTGGCATTTATTCCCTGGTTATTCCAGTGCCTAAGATGCAGCTGTGCCCCTCAGAGCTGTCACGCAGAGGAGCGCAGATGTCAGCAAAAGGGACAAGCTCCTACCCCAAATTCTCCCTTGCCCATGACAGCAATCAGATGAGTTAATCCCAGTCAGAAAACCCAAATGCTTCTATTTTTTTTTTTATCTGAGCAGAGTCACTGTTACAGAAAAATGACCAAAGAAAGCAGCCCCTCTCTGTAAACCCTCCCAACCATCTGTCTGGATATTACTGACCTTTCATATTATGCAGGCGGGAGGTGGAATGGACAGGATAAAAAAAAAGGGGGGGGGGAGGTGTGGAAAAATGTCACTGCTGTAACAATGGCTTATTGCATTTGGATAATCTCACTTCTTGTACTGCTGCTAACATGGTAATCTTTCTCCACCTACTGTATGTCAATAATGCAATAACCTCCCTCTCCCCCTGCATCAATAACACAACAGCCGCTCGCTGCTTTCAGCAGCACTGATGAATTCCAGAATTGCAACAGCTCAGATGGTCCACGCTGGCTTGTCCCTGCCTCCCACCCTCATTACATTTTAATTTCACTTTAAAGACAGTTGCTATCAGCATTGTTTGGCTACAGCCTCTGCAAAACAAGATCAGGATGTATTTGAACTCCGGAGGTTCCTCGGCTCAGTGCAGGTGCCAGGGTATTTTCTGTCAGCTTTGTTCCTCTCTATATTCTCACTTGAAAAATGAAGGCAAAATTTGCCAAAGACTTAACTGGCCAACAGCTCAATGTATTCTCCAAAGATGCTGCTCTAAGCTCAGCATTTCTGAATGACTGTTACTTAGGCTTCAGTGTATGGACTGATTCTCAGCTCCCTGTCATCACTGCAGCCTTCAGATCTGGGTTGGTTCCTCTTATACCAGTCCACCAGTTATTGATTAATAAGTATTGGTTTAAAGTATAAACATACAGAAGTGCTCTCCACAGACATGTTAAGCAAATTATGGTTTAAGAAAAAAAAAAAAAAAAAGATCTAATAACAACAGCTAAAAAAATAGTTAAAGTCAAGTGATGTGACAGTTGGGGAAAAAAAAAAAAGATCCAAAAGCATAATCAAGTGAGCTTAAAAGAAAAGCAGAGAGCATATGGTAGAAAGATCTTCTAAGAGAAGCCTTAATACTACAGTGGGCCTCACACTCTGATTAACATCACCTCCTCTGTATAGTCTGGCATGGATGGATTCAAGAAGAAGCTGATAATTTTCAGAAATGCCACTCCTGGTAATGATAGAAGATGAGGTTTAGTGAGTTATGTTGAGAATTATTGGCAAAGGTTAGGTGATTTCCCACTGGTGCTGGAGGGAAAACATTGCTTGCAAATTACCAGCATTTGTCAGTACTAATACTACATCCCCCAGCCACCTCAACTGTCAACATTAATAGGTGTCTTTACAGAAAAAAAGGGGTGAGGATAGTCAGACTTGATCAGACCTTGAAATGAGAAGAGGAGCATGATACAGAGGATAAAGAAGTGGAAATGTGCTGGTGGTGCCTCTTGCCTTAGCTCCCAGCATCCCACCCAGAGCTGTGTGGGTGGCACTGCTTACCACGCTCTGCCAGTTAGCACATTTGCTTCCCAGTTCGCTCTCCTTCCCATCTATCTTTCATTTGCTGGGTAGATTCTGTGATGGCTCTTCCATCCTCTCTCTTTCCAGCAACTGCTGTTTTCACCTCTCTATCATTAGCACAGGGTTTCTTTTTCCAAGAAGAAAATCCAATGTACTTTCCCAAGGGAAAAAAAAATGCAAGATCCAAGACATGAAAGGTTTTCTGGTGCCTGGGTACTATCAGGCCTTGGCCATTCTCCTACCAGTCCCCTTGGGCAAGCAGCAGCCTGGATCCCACTGGCAGGGAGCCCACAGCACTGCTCCCCAGGAGGGAGGTTAGAGACAAGGGTCCTTGCCAGTCTTCTGGGAAGCACCCACTTGGGCATAGCTGCAGCAATATCTATCCCTTGCAATATCTTATGCCCTGTTTAAACCTCCAAAGCTTTCAGTATCACTTAGACCACAAGGTTTGGGTGAATCTGAGGAACAGCCCAACGTGCAACCCTGTTTACCTGATCTGGGAGTGCAGAGCCTCAGCAGCCTCTTCAGATGAAAACAATAAATACAGAGATCTACACTGTTGGCAGGATAGAAATCATCACCAGTGATCAGCAATCATTAGTGCTTTGCTGAAGGGTTGCTAGAGTATTTTGCCTCCTCACTTTCCCTCTCCACATGTCACAGCAAAGGACTTGCCATCCACTCCTCCAGCACTTGAAATGCAGCTCTAGTGACCTGTCTTTGTTTGAAGCTGGCAAAACAACCAGTGACTTTGCTCCCTACATCTTCATCTTTCAGGCTGTGCAGCCCATGGAACCAGGGACAGGGGATCAGCTTCGCCCCTCAGTTGTCGTGTGGTTTGGTGGCCCTACCAATAAAACACAGACATCTGCTCTCCTGAGCCTTTCAGCACCAGAGGTAACATTAATTTAGGTCGGCCACAACCAGAGATAAAAATCATTTCCATTTGACTCCTCCTTCTGTCAAACTGAATAAAATATAGCTCACTTATTCACCTCGCCTGGCCCCTTGGTGATTAACATTAGCAAATGCAATCAGCCCGTGGCCACTCTACATTAATGCAAAACTGGGGGAGGGCCTCAGCTACTATCAGCAGAGAAAAAGAGCCTTACCTTTTAATGTGCTCATTCTTCACTTGGCTGCTACTGATAAAAGAAGCCATCAAAACAGATGGACAGGCCGGCCTGGGCAGGGAGAGGAGATTTCTGCTGATTTCTCAGGGAAAGAGGGGAAAAAAAAAAATCAGTTACCACTATGCAGCATGGAGCAAACAAGGCTCTGGTAGAGTCCCAGAGAGTCATCATCTCAGCCATCCCAGCTCCATGTCTGTGTGCCACTACAATGTCCCCTGCTGCAACCACCCTTTGCCTGCTCCCTCTGGAGCACAGGCTGAGCTCCCCAAGCAGGAGGAGTGTGGTGCTTGGAAAGGGGCACAGAAAAGGGTCACCACTGGCATGTGGTGTGCAGGAATGCTGCTAAATTCTGCAGCCTGGCTCACTTGCACGCCCCCACCATCGGCCAAAGCTGCTTGTCCTGGAGGCAGGATTATTAGGACTTCAGAGTAGGATTTTCAGCCGTTTTCCCCACTGTTGCAGATGGTTAATACACCATGAAGTGCATAATCAAAGGCCCAGACTCATTTCCCCCTCTGCTCACTAGCAGTTAAGGGCAGGCTGACCACATGGTGCTCCTCACCACATCTCTGCTCAGGCAACTTTGAACATTGATGCAAATGCTGATTTTTCTGCCCCAAACCCTGCATTCAAAGGTCCAAACTCCCAACAACCACAGATTGGATTGTATCTGAGGAGTGTTTGGTTCTGGGATTGTAAAAAGCCCTGTTGTTGTCATCACTGGGCAATGAGAGGATGAAAAGAAGTGCCAGGTTTAATGGTAAACATCTCATTCTAACCCTGCATACACCATCCACAAGCATACATCTGTAATCTAAGAATTAATTATCTGGTCTCAATCTCATTTACCCTCTGTGAAAATGGGTGAAGTGGGCCAAGGTTGGTTGCCCTTTGGAACTGGGCTGTGAGTGTCTCCACGTGCGCAGGGTGGCTTGAAATACTGCAGGCAGAATCTCAGCCCACATTTGGAAGGCTTCTTTCTTTAAAAAGATGTTCTATGATCCATACTTGAGTAACAAAAATTGTGGTTTAAGGCAGTTTGAATTCATTATTCTTCTCAGATAACATTAAATGCGCAAATACAATATTTATTTTTTTATTTTTTTTTTTTTTTCTATTCCTTTCTTTTACTGCACCCTCCTCTTTGGCAAATAGGACTCCCAAGTCCCTTCTGATCACTAATAACATGGGCTTTCATACCAGCCTGGAACAAGTGAAATTTCTTTGACGTCTTAACTTTGCACAAATAGATTTTAATGAGGGAATATCACCTTGCCTTGAGCTAACTCTCTTCCTTTGCTCTTCCAAGGCTTTTGTAGTCATTTCCTTACAACTTACAGAACATTAAAGTTCCACAAAGTGTTTGAACACTGCATACCATTTCCCCAGGAACTTTGTTTATTCACTTCAGACTGTGACAGGAGGGACACGCTTTCAAAGATGTGATGTAAATCAGGCAAAGGAAGAACATCTTCTGCAACCCTCCATTGTCCTGACATGGTCTTTCATGTCTGCTCAGGGGATTGCAGACAAAAGCACTTCCCATTGGGTGACAACCAGGGTGATGTTACCAATATAAATAAGGCTGGGAAGTTCTGGTGCACTCGCAAGGGCTGTGGAAAGCCCCAAGTATAACTTGAGTAACGTGCACTTGTCAAAGGGGTCAGGAGGGCACTAGAGATGAGGAAGAGAATATCTAGCTACTTGCTAGAGGATGCACCAGTTCAGACTCACCACAAATTTCATGAAGACAGCAGCCAGAAAGGGCATCAGCCCCTAAATTCTGAAACGAGAAGACAATTTGGATCTGGAGATATTGATTGTCCTGTTGTGTCCACTTCTTTCCCATACTCCTCCCTGTTGAGACAACAGACTGAGAAGCCAGACAATTCTCATGCTGTCATTTCAAGAAAGGTTCCCAGCACAGAAAGAGAACAAGGGATGGACTTTTCTCACAACAGTTGTCCTCTGGGGTGGAACAAAGTGTCACTGGCTGTGAGATGTGGCAGAGCACTGAGCTCCTGGGCAGACGTTCCCTGAACTGTCCCCCTGCACACTCTTCCCTTTGCTGATAATTTCCTGTAATTAAACCATATGTAAAATTCTTTCACTCTGTCAGAAGCAGAGACCTTCTGCTGCCCATATGCCAGAAAGACAAATGAAGGGCAAAGCTCACATGAAGAAGGCAAACTTTGGCTTCTTGATTAAGGAATAATAAAGACACCTTCCCTAAAAGCATCTGCTGGTGCCCAGATGATGTTTGGCTATTGGAGCAAGACACAAGGAGTCCCCAAGAACACTCAAGAAACAGCCACTGACCACAGACTCAACATTTCCAGTTCTCCTACTGGTGGAAGAATGGGGTGTTACCAGCATCAGGCTTTAGCCCTGGCCCAGGTCACTGCTTCTCAGTGCCTGCACTGCAAGTCTGAAAGATGAATTCATAACGCTGGAGCATTTGAAGGAAGGAGTCACAATTTTGAGCACTTCAAAGTGTCAAAACTGCAATTATTGCAATTTCTTAAAATACCATGGAAAGGCAGGTTCTCAGCTTATAGACAATTTATTTCTGCAGACTTGCCAGACAGAATATTTTGCAGTTGTCGACCTAAAAACTGAACTGCACTTCAACAAGTGAAACAACAACAACAAAAAAAACCTAATAAGCTCAAACCTTCCACAGAAGCTCCACTAAGTCGTTAGCTAATGTGTTTGGTTGGGTTTTTTTTAATTGTAAATATATAAATAAGGGCAAGAATCTGGAGTTTAGTGCAATAGAAGCAGAAAGCTGATTCAGCAGAACAAGGCATAGTCATAAAAGATTTATTACGCTTTATCAGCAATATCCACAGTCTTTCTGTGATTAGAGTTGCATTGTGTGTAATTATCTTATAGAAATTCTGCTCTTTGATGTGCTTTATCCACCATGCTGAAATACAGTTCAATTCTAGTGGGTTTTCATGGTTGACTGGAATTTACATTAATTCCTTTGGGCCTGCAGGGCCAGCCTGGTCTGTCACTAGCAAGCTCTTCATAAATATTCATTCATATATATGTTATATATATATATATGTTAAAAAAATACATCTGCAAAGTCCTAGACCTGAAAAAAAAAAATAGAGGAAAACAAAGAGTCTGACTTTCCCATGAGTGATCTCTGATTAGTATTCCACAGTCCAGCCTTTCCTCCCTTTTACCATGAATTAGAGAGTGATTGAAATGTTTACAGTAATTTGCAAGCAGAGGTTACACTCTGCTTTTAATTTACAATGTCCAGGCAAAATGAGGAAATTATTTCATCTCAGTTCATTAAGCTTGACTTTTCTCAATCAGAAAAAAAATGTTCTCTTTTTATTTTGCGTTTTGAAGTTCACTGATTTTTTCCTTACCCCCCCTGTGCCCATAAGCAGTTGCTATCAGCCAGAAAAACTACAGGTGTTTGCAGGCCAACCTGTGTAAGATGCAAATGCTTAAAGCTCCCTTGGCTTGTCTACTTGATTGTGCTTTTGTGGATTTCAGCATGGGGGAAGTAATCACCTTCACTGGGAGCAGAATCCATTTTCTGAATAATCACTTAATCCTTGGGAGATGCTCAGCACCAGGCAGGAAGGAAAGAAGAATGGAGAGCAATGGGGGCCAGAGGTTGACAGAGTTTGGGGTTGGTTGTGGTGTTGTATTAATAAGCCAAGATGATTTTGCTTCCATATTTGAGAAATAAACAGAGGCTACTCTGATTAAATCCACCCCAATAACTCACAGATTTGCAGCTCTTTGCCATTTCAGGCAGGATACAGTTGAAGTGACTGTAGAAGGCACAATTATTCCTGTTTCACATGGATCTCAGCTCTGTCACCCATTGATGGGTGGTGTTCTGGGGATATTATTTGGTTTTTGATTCAGTAACTGATAATAGAAGAGATGGAATTTAAACAATTCTTTTTCAATTCAGAGGTGGAAAAAATCACAGAACTCACGAGCAGAATCTATCATTCCATATTGAAAAACTAGGATGCCAGTGGGTCTGATTGCTTCCCAGGCCTAGAAAAACCAGTGAGCATCATCCACAAAAACCAAACTGTGCCATCAAAGGCCAGACCTTGTTCCTGCAGGAGCCTCACCCCTTCCCTGCAGCAGGACCAGAGGTGGATCCCCATTTACACCATCTATCCAGGCATCTCAGACTAGAGTGTGATTCTCCTTACCCAGTGTAACTCCAGCAACTTCAACTGTTGCAGCCTGGGAGCTTATTTACAGTCAAACCTCACCACCAGGAACACCCCCCAGCCTTCTCCTTTACAACTGCAGGGAATGTTCCACCACCTACCCCTTCATTTCTAAGGTGTACATTGAATTAGATTAGATTCCTGATGAGTCCAAGGAGGGAATAACATCCTCCATTACCAACTTGACCTGATCCTCACCTCTTTCCAGCCAGCCCTTCTGAGTTCATTATGTTCTTCTTTTCAATTCTTCCTATGACAGGTTTCCTGAACAACATGAAAATCATGAACAACACAAAATCATCAGCACCAGCTAATTAATTGGTGGTGGTGGTTGTGGTATTAACGAGATCTTGACTTGCCTGCAAGAGGGGGCAGGCAAACCCCATTTCCTAGCTGTGCATCCACGCTGCTCCTTGAGACATGAGGGGAAGGAAAAATCATTCCAGGTTCTCCACTCCTCTGTGGCTCTTCACCTGAAGAAAGCTGGGTTTGGAGAGCCTTGACACAACTGCACTGGCTGGTCTGGGGAGAACAGAAACCAGGGAAGATATTCTGTTGTGAGAGGAGAGGGAGACACCAAATCAATACACTCGAGTAAGAATTGAAACAAGTTAAGAGCTCTATGCTTATTAGCTCCTCACAGCAAAATAATCTGCCATTGAAAGCAGACAGGGAAGAATATCAGAAGGGCTGTAATGGAACACAGATTGGTTTAATAGTATCAGAAACTCTTTTGAAGGCAGCTGCGTAGCTTAGAGCAGGTGGGTGCAACTCAACAGGGAAGCCTATCTCTAGGTAGAGACTTTGTTAAAGAGAAAGGAAAGGGGGGGGAGGGAGAAATTGAAATTCTGTTGTCAAGTAACATCACGCTTTAATTTCATGCCACATTATGACAATCTGGTCTGTGAGGCACTCCCAGTGTGTGGCTGCAGAGCTGCTGTATTACAGCTTCTGCTTGCAAAGCTGATAGGCCCGGGAGACCTGCAGCCCTCAGCTAATTGTAAACCCGATTAAATAGCAGTGTGAAGAAGTTTGATTAATTCAATCTATCTCCGTGCATCAAGACCAGAACCAGACGTGGCACGAGCCCCGAATCTTTGGAGTATCAAGTTCTTTGTTCTTTGCATTTAAAATTAAAAAAAAATAAAAAATTCAAATGAAGCACAGGAAAATAATGAAATTATAACGTTCTGACACGATAAAACATAAGTGACAATTCTGCTTTTCTTCCTAGAAAATCCCCAAACTCTCTGCCTTTAAAAAATCATGCATAAAACCCCATTTCAATTAGCATCTTTATGCGCTTGCCCAGATAAATTACCATACTAATAAACTTCTGATAGACTTTCAGGGGCTGCTCAACCAAGGGCTTCTGATCCAGCTGAATTCATGGTCTCTTGGACAGGACAGATTTGAACCTGATTAATTTGAGTTGTTTCAATTGCAAAGAAACTGTCAACTGCTCCCTCTCTTCCATGTGAGACAGAGACAGAAAATGTCAAGAGGGACTGTTCCTGTTAACTTGGCCAGACTGACTGGCCTTTTGGAAACCACAGCACTCAGTGGGCTCTGTACCAAGCAGGGCCATTTTGTGCCACCCCCCAGCAACACATCCAATTATTTTACATGCCTGATAAATGCCAAAGATACTGCCTTTTGCTTCCTGAAATACTGGCAGGTTGGCATACAGTATATCCAGCTTAGGAAGTCGTGCGTTGGCAGAGCAATTTGGACAAGAAAAGTGTGAATATTATCATAGAATAGAATCACAGGCTGGTTTGGGTTGGAAGGGACCTTCAAAAGTCATCTAGTCCAGCCCCCATGCAGGGAGCAGGGACATCTGCAAGTAGAGCAGGTTGCTCAGAGTCTCATCAAACCTGACCATGAATGTCTCCAGGGACGGGGCCTCCACCACCTTCCTGGGCAACCTGTTCCAGTGTCCACCACCCTCACAGTAAAGAACTTCTTCCAAATACCCAGTCTAAATCTACCCTTCTCCAGTTTAAAACCAGTGCTCCTCATCCTATTGCTGTTCTTAGGTGACATTTTTATGTTACATGTTCCTATTTGGAGACGACTGCAGCTGCCTTTCCTTGAAGTCTTTGGGTCTTTTTCCCCACTAAGCAGGGTTTTCATATATTTCCAGCACTGAGGGATTTTCCCACACTCAGTTTGCAAAGAGAAGACAGGTAACTAGTCAAGTTGCTCACTGCAGTTTCTTTTAGTCTCTCACTACCTGCAGAAACTAACAGAAGAAAGGGTTGAAGGAGATGCTCATTCCTGTGCCTCCTGAAGGGATCTGCAGACGTGTGTGTGACACTCCCTTTCTCTCTGAGGCAGCCCACTGCATGTAAAGCAGCTTAGTTCCCACAGCACCACCTATTAACAGTGTGACTTTGTACTAACACCAGTAACACAGCTACACAAAGAGTAATATTAGATTATTTCTGTTATTCATCACTATCACGGTTGGACAGAATCCTCTTAAATCTACCTAAAGTGGCTTCCCATGGTTGCTAGTGCTACCACCAAAAAATAATATATTATGCACACACATATAGCTTCTCAGCTACCCACCAGCTGCTTTTTGTGTACGATTATAAAATACCTGCATGACCCTTCTAAATTGAATATGATTTGATGGCGGAAGCTGAGCAACTGCAGTGCTCAGAAGCCTTAAATATTTCAGAAACCTTCTCCCTCCCCTTCTTTTGCTCCACCAGTAGAAGTGGAGAGGACTTCCCAGGCCCCATCACACTCCTGGAATGCATTCTGTCAAAAAACTCACTGAACCTCAAATTATTATTCCATGGTGAGAAAATCAGTGAACAGTAGAAAATGACAGTTTACCCAAGTGGAGGTGAAAATGCACTTTCTCCTGTACTTAAGAGAAATAACAGCTTTCAGCCAAGATCTAAATCCTAGCAACAAGCACTCCAGAAATGCAAAAAGGTCATCTCTTTGTTAGGGAAAGGTTACTGTGCCAAACACCTCCTTGAAAAAAAAAAATGTACTAAAGGAAATTAAGCTTGGCAGTATTTCTGTTGCATTTGCACAAGGAGAGAACAGATCCGTGCACTCGCTTTCAGTGCAAGAATGAGAAGGAAGGTTGATTATAATGACTGGTTTTCTTGCAAGGGAGAGAATCAAAGTTGTGTTTTAAACAAATGGCTCTTTAGAAGCAGATTTTGGGCTCTGCTGAGTAAAGTTGACTTGTTATCAGCTGTGAATTCACCTGGATGGCAAGAGAGAGGAGTTTTACCCATCCTGCTAGGAATGGCCAGAATGATGAGTGCTCTTGCCCTCCTGATGCAGTCAGGAAACTTCTTCCTTGTCCTTCTTCTTTAGCCAGACCAGCATCTGCTTTGGTTGAAAAAAATACTTGGGTAAAATTCTGGTTTCAGTGAAGACCACAGAAAAGCCCCTTTGGCCTTCAGAAGAGAGAAAGGACCCCAAGGTTTGGGAGATGACAGGTCCCAAAGCCAAGAAAACCTTGTTTGATCAGACAAGCAGGCAAGTGGTATGGAGAGAACCAAAGGCACAGCAGGCTGAGCTGGGTAAATCCTCATTAATCAGGAAAGTACATAAGAATGTGTTTAATTTTACTCCTAGTCAATAAAGTGAGAGGCTCTGCAAGCCAGGTTGGATAAACTGCTCTTCAGAAAGAATCATCACAAGGAGCAGGGAGGAATATGATGAAACCGAATGTTGAGGGGAGAAAGGAAGGAACACGTAACAGAAAAGTCTCTCAGAAATACCCAGAGTCTTGTTCCTGCAAAGGACACCCATGAGAACACAATAATTTATGGGCTACATGACACAATGACTCCAAAACACTTGAGCTCCAATAGGAAGATGCTGGTGGGGAAACTGAAACAAGGAAATGTCCACTGGGTTTGTTACTCTGGTCTAGATCCATTTAATTCTTGTGTGAGTCAGTACAACATCATCTTGCCCTGACCAAGCTCCATCTACAACAGAACAACTGTTCAGAAATGAATACGTTTAAACAGAAATATATAACAATGGTCTAGGCTGCTCCTCTAGGTCTCTTCCTGCTTTTGGGTGCAACCATCCCACTGAAATCAGTTGGAAACTCCTGTTGACTTTATTGGGAGCAAGGATTACATTGTCTTCTGGGGAAATGCAAACAGTTACCTTCAGAGCCATCAAAAAAGGGAGGATAGACATCTCTGGTCAATAAGAAGCTAAGCCTAGGAAGATAAAAACGCAATTCTATGTCACCTTGGAAAGATCAACATCATTTGTCATATGGTGTTTATTCAGCAGAACAACAACTGCATTTGTGCTTTTTAAAGGGAAATGAAAGGAGAAAGTAGCAGGAGGGGGGAATGGGGGAGATCTGAGCATGGGAATGTACTGCCACTTCAGCCTGCTATCATTAAACCACATCAGAACTTCATAATCATGGTGTTTAATTAAACAACAGAGGCACGGGTTTATGCATTAATAATGAGGCCTAGCACTTTAGCATGTCAGGCTAAATACAGTTTTAAATTAATAATGTAGCACGGCAGCATTAGTGAGAAAATGAAATCTTATTAACAACTTAATAAAGTCCCTTATTTGCTAAAGTTCTAGCTCTCGGGGAGCAGTGTTACAGCAAAGCATTTGTGTCCCTTAAGGGGGCAGATGGGAGGAGGTGCTGCTTTCTCACACCCTCCATAATCCCATTACATATAGCTCACGTAGGCACTAAATATTGCCTGGCATCTGCCAAATGCTGCCTTATGTTGCTTCTCAACCTAGGTGTGATGTGCTGGGTAAGCTGCACAATCTCTTTTTATCCACCCAGATTCACTCACTTTTTTGGGTTTTTTTCTATTACTGTGCCACCTTCCCGGGCAACACCAGAGAAGATGGACAGGACTCCAGCACTATCTACAACACCAGTGCTCTACAGTCATTTGGATATGACCCTCTCAGACCCCAGGACTGCAAACACTGCTATTTTGAAGGCGAGGAACTGATGCACAGAAAGCAGCTGAGTGCGTGAGGAAGCACAGAAAGCAATTGATTTACTGTGGCTTACAGGGTTACCACCCATCAGCTGATCCCTAATAACTGTCTGGATAAGCATTCTTGGGCCACTCTCCAATTTAGGGTGGTTTATTTTCTGAACAGACTGAGAGCACACATGATTAGGTACTCCAGCTCTGCCGAGAGGCACTCACTTGTTAAGCCACAGAAGCACCAGTACTTTATAACCAGGGTTTCAAAAGCCTTTAGTTTCCTGACTCCCACTGATTTCAAGGACCTGGGCAACCTCAGGCACACAGTGAATGGGTAAAAGACTGAAGACTGCAGCCCCATCTGCTCAGCCCTACAGGTTCACATTTGTCCATGTTTGGCACAAATTTACTTACCAAATTCCTTTCAGTCCAGAGAAACTCTTCTTCTCCTTCTCCTCTGCAGGCAGTCAGCACTTCTGCCATCCAAGTAAGGGGTATCTCTCCATCTGTATTGAAAGTCCCACCTGGGCTTGCTTTGCTGATGAAACAAAGAACAGACTCCAGGACCAGAGGGAAGAGAGTAACAGAGAGACAAGATCCAAAGCCAATGAGATGACTTCAAATGGCTGAGCATTGATTCTGTGATTAAGGCCATGAAGAACTGACAGCAGCAAAGCCACAGCCAGCCACAGCCACTAAATTCAAGAGAGATCATAAAAAAAAAAAAGGAAGATTAATAGAAACAGGAATAGATGAGGTATGTCCAGCTATAATTCTGCCAAAGAAGGGCTTCTTTGGGATGTAAAATTCTGATCATACATCTTGTGCAGCTTGAAAGCTATTGGATTAGAATGGAAATCAGCCAGCAACACCACTGTCTGCTGGGGGAGTGGAGAAAAGCAGTGGGCCAAATCCTGCCTTTGGTGATGCTCATGGGTCTCAAGAGTCATGTTCTTCCTTCTTGTGTTGTCTCCACTCACTAACTCTGCTCTGGATTTATAAATAACCTTTTAGAGAGCTGGGAGAAAATGTGAGTGATGGGTGGCAGGCACACAGACACTTCTGCACCCTCTGGATAAGACCTTAGCAAGCTCCCTTCTGATGGTAATAACTCCTTAAAAACCCCATGGTGTTCCATTTCAAACACCTCCAAACTTTCCTTTGCATTTTCCAGGTGTATCCTGATGCAGAGAGAACACTGACCTTGCAGGAGTTGGACAAGAGACTTATTGTGCCCTTTTATTCATTCAGTTACTCGTCAGTTCTCTGGACTGAGGGGGGAGATGAGGCAGAACAATAACTGCAGTTCTCCTAGGAGAGCTCCAAGCTTCTCTTGAAGAGCCCTCACATAGCAGGAATCCTGATGTTCATGCCAAGGTTGCCTGTCTGCTCCTCTCCTGCTTCAGACACCCAAGGATGTGGGAACCACAGACTTCATGGGAATTAGCAGCCCAATGTTTGTGAGAGTGAAAAGTCTAGGGTGTAAAAATCATCTTGGTGTGTCTTGTCTTCAATCTCCTGTGGTAAATAATAGATAGAAACCTAATGGAACTGAGTGCAACTGGAGGATGCAGTGTCAATGAAGCCAAAGCAGGCCTGCATCTTCCCCCTTACTTCATCATCAGTGAGTAAATGGGTCACTGGTGAGGGATCTAAGTAAATCTCCACCCTTTTTCTTCTGTCATTATACCCAGGTACAGCAAGGAGATGTGGCTCAAACTCACATATCTCTGCTTACAAAACACTAAATAGAAATATTACAAAATTATCTCGTCAAAACCCCTGATGTTTCTACTCTGAGCTCAAGAAAACTTGAGGAAACAAACTTTTTCATTCTAGAAATCCTTCATTTGCTTTTTAATTGTGCAGTGGGATGTCTTGGGATCTGGTCTTTTTCTCCCCCTTTTTTTAATTTTCTATTTATTAATATTTAATCTCTGCACGGTGAAGAAGAAAATCATTTCTGCAATAACATCAGAATGGGAGGGTTAGAAATCAATAGCCAAGCTCTCACAAGACACATTCAATCCCTTCTTAATCCATTTTCGACTGCTCCCCTGTCTTATTAGAACAGCCAAGTTTTCCCACACTCGTTAGGTTGGGATATTCACATTGCAGGCAGGAACTGAAAGCACCCAGAGAAGCAGAAACCTCCTGAAAGGCAGGAACAGCTCATTTGTCTTTGGGAGAGAAGTCTAGACCTTATTCTGAACCCAAATCCCTACTCTAAAACCCTTCTGCTGGAAAGCCTGGCCTCGTTTCTGTGAACCAGGACACATCCTGCACCTACTACCAGCTGGAACATCTTTCCATTCCAGTTTTTTCAAGGTTATATCACACCCCAGTCTCTCAAACATCACCCTCTCCAGTGCATGAGTCAGTTCTGCAGAGGTGGGAGAGCCAAATGGGCATTCCTGATGGGAGATCCCAGTGTCTTAAGACAGCAGAAGAATCCACTGAACATTCCTTAATGCTTCTAAGACCTGGGGATATGACAACAGGGACTCATTATTTCTCCTGAACACAGGAACCAAAGCCCACAACGACCAGTCTGCACCAACCTGACCATGCACTCACATCTCACACCATGACCAGTCAGTCAGCTCTGATTAGTCAGCCCATCCCTTCCTCCTGCATCCTGCTTCCATCAACACCTGGCAAACTCAGCACCCATGTGTGGGTGCCATGCAGCTCCCTGCACCAGGACAGGCCTGAAAATATAATCTTTCCTTCTCTGTCCAGGGCTCAATATCCACCCATCCCTTTAGCAGAAGTAACACTGAGGGTTGCTCAGCAAGTTTGTGGAGACTGGGAAGGAAGAACATAAGGAGATTGGGTTGTGGGAGAAGCAAGAACTCATCTGCAAGTTCAAACTGGAGCTATACGGGAAAGGGAGGAGCGTTTGCCCTTGTACGAGGCAGGACTTGCACATCCGAGGCTTCTTCCCCAGGGCTTCTGTGCCAGCTCTACCCCTTCGCGGTGGTTCTGCTCCACTCCGAGCTCTGCCGGAGTTCACGGCTGGTGCAAGGAGAGACTTTGCCAGCAGAGGGCACTGCAGACCAGAAAATATCTCCGCGCTGGAACAAGCCGCGAACCCGTAGCTAGGCAGCATCTTGTCTCTCCTGCCTGGAAGAGAGATGCTTCAGGCACCTGCGCTGGTGTTTTTGAGCAGCTTGCTGCCGATTGGTTTGGCTGGTGAGGACTGTGTGAGTACAGGAACTGCTACAGACATCCATTCTAACAGGAAACCAGTTGAAAACTCTGTTTACTCGATTAAAAACATAGAATTCTGCAAATCCTTATACCTATCTTCTTGCTGCCACCTAGTGAAGAGGAAAAAGTATGACCGAGTGACATAAGAGCAAAATCTACCCCAGAGGCTTGTACTTGTTAAACAAACTCTTACTTTGAATAAATTGCTCCAAAACAACCTTCAAAGTTGCAGAAAGATCTTCTCCTTCTCTGCTGGAAGTCTCCTTCAGCAAGTACCCTGCTAAGTCTTGGAAGAGACAGCTATTGACAGAGACCTTATTTCATCATCACTTGTGTCTGAAGAGCAACAGTATTGACTATTTTGTTGTACTGAAACTCTTTGGGCTGCTCTTATGAGCTGCAGGAGCTGTTGTGGTCTTTGTAGGACAGACAATAAAGAGAATTTCACTGTCATTTATATCATCATGGGTACACAATAACAGCCACTGTGGTGAGGAGGAGCATAAGCACAGACTCTTTACACACCCACCTATTTCTTTAAGGGTTTATAAACAGAATCAAACTCCTTGTTAATACCTGAGTAAGCTTCAGGAAGGACAGGGAACAAGAGTCTTATATCCAAAGTCCTGTGCCTTAGCCATAAGATCTTCCTTCCCTCGAATAAAAATGGCATGTTCCTGCAACACTCAGGCATTTTTTTTTGAGAGGAGAACCTCAGCTGAGTGACAGACGAGTGACAGGCAAGAAGTCAGCAGAAACACCAACANTGGGATCTGGTCTTTTTCTCCCCCTTTTTTTAATTTTCTATTTATTAATATTTAATCTCTGCACGGTGAAGAAGAAAATCATTTCTGCAATAACATCAGAATGGGAGGGTTAGAAATCAATAGCCAAGCTCTCACAAGACACATTCAATCCCTTCTTAATCCATTTTCGACTGCTCCCCTGTCTTATTAGAACAGCCAAGTTTTCCCACACTCGTTAGGTTGGGATATTCACATTGCAGGCAGGAACTGAAAGCACCCAGAGAAGCAGAAACCTCCTGAAAGGCAGGAACAGCTCATTTGTCTTTGGGAGAGAAGTCTAGACCTTATTCTGAACCCAAATCCCTACTCTAAAACCCTTCTGCTGGAAAGCCTGGCCTCGTTTCTGTGAACCAGGACACATCCTGCACCTACTACCAGCTGGAACATCTTTCCATTCCAGTTTTTTCAAGGTTATATCACACCCCAGTCTCTCAAACATCACCCTCTCCAGTGCATGAGTCAGTTCTGCAGAGGTGGGAGAGCCAAATGGGCATTCCTGATGGGAGATCCCAGTGTCTTAAGACAGCAGAAGAATCCACTGAACATTCCTTAATGCTTCTAAGACCTGGGGATATGACAACAGGGACTCATTATTTCTCCTGAACACAGGAACCAAAGCCCACAACGACCAGTCTGCACCAACCTGACCATGCACTCACATCTCACACCATGACCAGTCAGTCAGCTCTGATTAGTCAGCCCATCCCTTCCTCCTGCATCCTGCTTCCATCAACACCTGGCAAACTCAGCACCCATGTGTGGGTGCCATGCAGCTCCCTGCACCAGGACAGGCCTGAAAATATAATCTTTCCTTCTCTGTCCAGGGCTCAATATCCACCCATCCCTTTAGCAGAAGTAACACTGAGGGTTGCTCAGCAAGTTTGTGGAGACTGGGAAGGAAGAACATAAGGAGATTGGGTTGTGGGAGAAGCAAGAACTCATCTGCAAGTTCAAACTGGAGCTATACGGGAAAGGGAGGAGCGTTTGCCCTTGTACGAGGCAGGACTTGCACATCCGAGGCTTCTTCCCCAGGGCTTCTGTGCCAGCTCTACCCCTTCGCGGTGGTTCTGCTCCACTCCGAGCTCTGCCGGAGTTCACGGCTGGTGCAAGGAGAGACTTTGCCAGCAGAGGGCACTGCAGACCAGAAAATATCTCCGCGCTGGAACAAGCCGCGAACCCGTAGCTAGGCAGCATCTTGTCTCTCCTGCCTGGAAGAGAGATGCTTCAGGCACCTGCGCTGGTGTTTTTGAGCAGCTTGCTGCCGATTGGTTTGGCTGGTGAGGACTGTGTGAGTACAGGAACTGCTACAGACATCCATTCTAACAGGAAACCAGTTGAAAACTCTGTTTACTCGATTAAAAACATAGAATTCTGCAAATCCTTATACCTATCTTCTTGCTGCCACCTAGTGAAGAGGAAAAAGTATGACCGAGTGACATAAGAGCAAAATCTACCCCAGAGGCTTGTACTTGTTAAACAAACTCTTACTTTGAATAAATTGCTCCAAAACAACCTTCAAAGTTGCAGAAAGATCTTCTCCTTCTCTGCTGGAAGTCTCCTTCAGCAAGTACCCTGCTAAGTCTTGGAAGAGACAGCTATTGACAGAGACCTTATTTCATCATCACTTGTGTCTGAAGAGCAACAGTATTGACTATTTTGTTGTACTGAAACTCTTTGGGCTGCTCTTATGAGCTGCAGGAGCTGTTGTGGTCTTTGTAGGACAGACAATAAAGAGAATTTCACTGTCATTTATATCATCATGGGTACACAATAACAGCCACTGTGGTGAGGAGGAGCATAAGCACAGACTCTTTACACACCCACCTATTTCTTTAAGGGTTTATAAACAGAATCAAACTCCTTGTTAATACCTGAGTAAGCTTCAGGAAGGACAGGGAACAAGAGTCTTATATCCAAAGTCCTGTGCCTTAGCCATAAGATCTTCCTTCCCTCGAATAAAAATGGCATGTTCCTGCAACACTCAGGCATTTTTTTTTGAGAGGAGAACCTCAGCTGAGTGACAGACGAGTGACAGGCAAGAAGTCAGCAGAAACACCAACACTTCAGCAGCTCCAACTCTTCTGACACTCCTGTCATGCTTGCAGGTGACAGCCATGGCCTCTACCTACTCCAGCCCTATCCATGTCTGGCCAGACACCTGCCAGACTGAGCTCTGCTGCTTTTCCCTGCCTCACTGTTTTGTCCTCTACCCACCTGCTATCTCCAAACAGCCAGAGCCAGCACAGCATTGCCAGAGCTCTTGCTTCTTCTACTACTTGTTCTTGCTGATTTACTGATATTATACCCAAGGGAAGAAGTATTCATAGAAGGCCAGGGGTGTCCTGGGGTGCATTAAGGAGGTCAAGGGAGTTCAAGAGAGACAATGAGCTGCTGGAAAGAGACCAGCAGAGGCTGGGAAGATGCTGAGGGGCTGGAGCATCCCTGTGCCCAGGAAAGGCTGAGAGTCCTGGGGCTGTTAAGCTGGAGAAGAGCAGCCTGAGAGGGGAGCTGAGCAATGCTGAGCAAGAGCTAAAGGGCCCCAAAGGCAAGAGGATGGGGCCAGACTCTGGTCAGTGGTGCCCAGAGACAGGACAAGGGGCACTGGGCACCAACTGGAACCCAGGAGGCTCCATCTGAGCAGGAGGAGAAAGTTCTTTGGTGTGAGGGTGTCAGAGCCTGTCCCAGGCTGCCCAGAGAGGTTATGGAGTCTCTTTCTCTGGAGAGATTCCCAACCCATCCGGACACTGCGCTGCTGCGGGAGAGCCGGGGCTGGTCGGTAGGTGTCAGCACGGGACCGCCGCACCGCACACCGCTCCCGCAGCCCGGCGCTGCCAGCCCCGCAGGAGGGGGAGAGCGAGGATGCGTCACCCCCCTCAAAACCCCTAATTCTAGAGCACACTGGTGTCTCTTAAGCCTCCTTCCTTCCGATCTTTTAAAAAGATTTTGGTTTCAAGAATTTGATGCCCACCTATTGCTTGTAAAATGAGTTGGAAAAGTCTTAATACAGGTACTGGTCCTGCCTTGAGGAGCTTACAGTTAATAACTATTATAATTGCAGTGATAATAGTCTGCTATTCATTATTAATTATTTACACCAAGTTCTGCATATGTAAAACAGTAGAAAAAAAACCAAACAAACCTCTTTACAGCTGGCAAATACTCTGCATCAGCTGATAAATCTATTATCCTATTGCATATGTCCATTTTCCCCCAAAGCACTTGGAAGAGATTTTATTTTCTGCCCTGTTCTTCCATGTGAATCACTCCCTTCTGCTATTTTTTTTCTTTTGGTCTTTCTTTTTTTGTTGTTCTAGCCCACCAGGTCCAAATTCAAATCTGCTGTTGCTGTCTCAGTTTTCAGTGAGAAACCAGGTTGAGTATTTTCAAAGATGCAAGTTCACAGTTGAAATCTGAGGGAGAAGTCCAAAACAAACTCTTCTGTGTGAAATTTTTGGTAGCACATTAAACCTGTCTTGATTTCGGATTCAAATGATCTCTCTCAGCTGTGTGCTTTGCATTGCATTTAAAACAGCAAATCCTTCTGCTCTGTTCTCTTGTAGATACACCTCCCAAAGCTGCCCCTCGGTGTTAAAATAACCCTTGAAGGATTAATCTATTTAGGAAACGACTAGAGAAGCTGTGTGAAAAGTGTTTTTTTAGCCAGCTGCTTCTCCTGGTATTAACCTTGTTAGATGAATATGAAACACTTAGAATGCTTTTAACATGACTTTACAACAGGAATTCCTGAGGCATCCTAACACTGCTAGTCCTCACTGCAAGACCTCAACATGTTATCAAAAAAAAAAAAAAAAAGAAATAATTTCCCACAGGGGACAGTCCCTGACCAGGTTTCTCATGAGGATGATTTAAGACAGTGATGATATTCCAGCATATCCCTCCATTTGTCTATTAGCACTTGAACTGTGGGAAGGATTCCAGAGATAAGCAGAAGTTATGCTGTACTCACCTGTATTTGAAAGTCACCAATGAATATATACAGTGATGTGCCCCAGGAGTAGCTAAGTGCTCCAATTCTCATAAAACAATTAGGTGAGTGAAGCCAGTAATCGGTCTTCATGGTCTGATAAGCCTGATAAGGGTAACAAAGAAGAGAGGTGACAATATTGTAACATGTTCAGACACAAGAGGCGAGATAAGATCAGTGAAAAATATAATGGTCAGACCTTGTGCATGCTCTTGGAGAGCAGCTAGCTGGATGTGCTCCACTGCTCTGAAAAGCAGAAACACAACCACACAGCCTTATATTCACAGAGGAAGGGAAGAGCCTCAGTCCAGGCAGCAGCTCTGCAGCCAGGGGTGAGGGTGCACATGTCACTGCAGATCTCAGCACTCTTGGCTCTGATGTGGAGAAGGAAGAGAGACAAGCTCGTCACTTCACGTTAGTGCATTGCATAAAGGGAGGTGATGGGAAGAGGACAAGCTAACTACGCTTTGTGGAGAGCCTGATAAAAACAAAACACACTCTGGAAAAAAGCCTTGTGTCACCTTAACAGCCGAGCTATTTACTACAGCAAATAACCTAGCAGGTACATCTGCATGGACTGGTTGCATCTGCCTGTAGGCAATACCCACCTGCTCACTCTCTATGTCACCACACAAGATTCATCACATCTTTTCTAAGCAGACACTTGAGAGGACTGGACCAGGGAGTTGTCATGCTCAGGGAAAGCCTGGTGTGGCCTTATACAAAACCCAGGGCTGTGAAGCAGCCTCAGAAGACTAGGAAAAACATTTTAAAAAAAAAGGAAACAAAAACAGTGATGCCTCTTTGTGTTGTCCTCTCTATCATCTCAATGTGGGAATGCAGGACAAAGCATCCTGATTATCCTTCTAACCTTTGCCAGTGGCTACCTTGGATTTTTCCATGGGCCAGACAGTCCACAAGGGATGATTTCTCACACACTGCAGGCCACGGTGTGGAGTGGTTTGTTTTCTTTCCAAGCTTAGCACTCAATTACTGGTACCCACAACTGAGACGGATGGAAATTCCCTTCAGAGCATTCTTGAGTCACCAAGGATCAAATTCCTTTTAGGAGCACATGGAAGGGAGGAGCAAAAGTGGGCATCTGAAGAAAATGGAAATAGACGGGGCTTTTGCCTTAGAAATCTCTGTGCACAACAGGTGGCTCCTCTGTCATCCTCACCTACATCAAACCAGCCTGATCAGCAAGCCATGCCCAGAGCTGTCAAGACCTTGCATTCCTTTGCCTCCCTTTGTAACATGCACCACGAGTGGCTTGTGGCTCCATGTCTGGAGCAGAGGAGATTGTTCACTTCTCCCATTTTTTCTGGGAATGACACAAGAAAACTCCACAGAAACTATTTTGGTTCCCTGATCAATTCTTTATTTGCTCTGAAGGTAACAAGGGCTGGGGTGAAGAGCAGCCTGAGGCACCAGCTCTCCCCTCACCTTTGTTTGTTGATTTCAGAAAGGGAAAGGAGCAAACTAGCAGGACTGGAGCTCTGCCTTCCACCTGCCCTGGGCTGAACCTGCACTCACCTCTCCATCGAGTTTAGAAACTGCAAGCCAGAAAAATTAACTACAAAGTTGTGTTTTCCCTGCCCTTCCAGCATTCAGGGAAAGCTTCTGTAAAGCAGAGGGAGTATCTCCTGCTTTGGAGAGATTGCAAACCCACCTGGGCACGATCCCGGACCCCCTGCTCTGGATGACCTTGCTTGAGCAGTGGAATGGCACCAGACGATCTCCAGAGACCCCTTCCAAACTCAACCACGCTGGGATCCAGTGATCCCCTTGGTGCTGCGCTGCTCACGGCGGCAGCTTCTGCTCTGCTGCCTTGTCCCGGCCCGGCAAACACAAGTTCCAGAAGGGCAAGCGTGGTTCGTTCCCACTCCCGCTCCCTTTTCACTGCTGTTTTCTCTAATTCCTCAGGTAGCGCCTCCTTTCATCCCCAGGCACCCACTCAGGGGTGCCCAAGGCGGGGGAGCCGCGATGGCGGAGCGAGCGAAGCCGGTCACGGAGAGATGAGAAGGGCAATGTCAGAAGCGGCAGCAGCCCCACTCTCCTTCCCGCCCGCCACCGCCTCCGCCGCCGCAGCCCCTGTGATTGGGCGGCGGGGGAATCCCAGCGGGCCCCTCTCCGCGATATAAGGGGCGGCGGGGCCGGCGGCCCCTCCACTGCCCGCCCCCAGCCCGGGCGCAGCGCGGAGCGGCGGGGCCGCCTCCTCCTCCCGGGTGCCGAGGCAGCGGCGGCGGAGCACTTCGGCTTCACCCCACCCCCGCCCCAGTCCTCCTCCTCCCCTTCAAGGCGATGGCCGAGCTCAAATCGCTGGGCAGCGAGGCGTACCTGGCGCTAGCCCCGGGCTACGGTCCCTCGGCTTTCGGTTACGGGGCGGTGCGCGGCGGCGCCGAGGGCCAGCGGGGGAGTTACGCGGGAGGCGGCGGGTCGGACTTTCACCCCGGGTCGCTGGGCAAGTCGGCGGAAAGTAGCGGCGAGCAGAGCGGCGACGAAGAGGACGGCTTCGAGGCCGGGGTGAAGGGAAGCGCGGCTTTCGAGAGGGAGGGCAAGCTGAAGGGGGGAACCCTGGGCAAGAAACCCAAGGAGCAGCGCTCGCTGCGTCTCAGCATCAACGCGAGGGAGCGGCGGAGGATGCACGATCTGAACGACGCCCTGGACGGGCTCCGCTCCGTCATCCCTTACGCCCACAGCCCCTCGGTGAGGAAACTCTCCAAAATCGCCACCCTGCTCCTGGCCAAGAACTACATCCTGATGCAGGCGCAGGCCCTGGAGGAGATGCGGAGGCTGGTGGCCTATCTGAACCAGGGCCAGACGCTGAGCACCCCGCTGCCCGCCACCCTCAACCCCTTCGGACAGTCGGCCGTGTACCCCTTCGGCGGGGCGACTTTGCCCGGCTGCCCCGAGAAATGCACTGCCTACACAGGAGCCGCCTCCGCCCTCTGCAAACACTGTACCGACAAGCCTTGACTTCTGGCTTCTTTGGGCTTCTTGCGGTTTCTTTTATTTATTTTTTTATTCTTTTTTTTTTTTCTTTCTGTGCACTTTTCTTTCCACTGCCATCAGCCCCGGCTTTCTACCATCAGTTAAGTCTGGGTTTTCTTTTTTCACTTCTCTTAAATATTCCCCACCCACCCTCCCTGCATCCCGTTTGGAAATGTTTGGCAGTTTACGTGGACACCCCTTCCCAAAAAACCACCTACTTTCAGATTTATTTAACTACCCCCTCACATGCAGCTTCATCTGTAGAGTTATTTCCTTCCCAGCCTGTTAGTGGATTGGGAGCATAATGTTGCTTTGCTGCTTGCTCTGATCTACAAAGTTTTGGAGCAGTTTTTAAGCTAAACTGTAGAAAGAAAGGGACAGAGATCTGGAGTTGGGAACCTCAGCGAGTTTTCTTTGGTATGATCAACCTGGGTTGAAAAAAAAAAAAGCTTAAAGAAGGGGATGAGAAGGAAAATTTAGCTGAAAAACTATGTAACGTTTCAGCATCAGGAGGGGGGGTTTCTCTGTAGCCAGCTGGGTTTGGACAGCACCCACAAAGCCAAATGAAAGTGTCATTTGTTGTTCATGGGAGGGGGGGAAGTTTGATAAAATCATAGCTGCTTCAAAATAAGATGCTTTTTTGGAGATTTTTTGTTGGTTTTTTTTTGGGGGGTTTTTTTTGTGTTTTTTTTTTTAAAAAAAAGCAAACAAAAGAACTAAACGAACCTGTTCTTGAACTGAGAGGAACCTGTGATTGTATGCTAATGCTTTTTTGCCTGTTTCTCGGCTTGGTTAAGTTTTTCCAGACGATTTTTCCAAAGTCACTGCTTATGACAAAGCAAAAGGTCACTTAACATATTTATATGTATTTATAATAAATAAAAGACATGAATAACCACTTCTCTCTGTCCTACATGTCTCTCAAAGCAGCAGGCAAAGCAAAGACCCTGCTGAAGTAAGGGAAAGCAGAGAGGGACGCACCATGGGTTGAGAAGTTAAGTGAATAATCGGAATACTTGGGGGAAAAAAGCCGAACAACTTGTGTGTCTTTGGCTTCTTCTCAGCAGGGATTGGAGTTCTGTTGGTTTTTTTTTTCTCCAGCTACTTAGGAATCGTGAGCACAAAAAAAAGCCAGTTGGTTTTGCCTGACATTGAGTTAAGGAGGTAGAGATGTAGCTTTGGACACTTGCTCAGAGCACACCCGTGTGAAACGTGGCAGGGAAGGAAATCGCTTGAAGAATCTGCTCATCCCTTCAGTTTCTTGTTCTGTTTTCTCTACAGCTTGACCCTAGACCTGCATTTGGGTTTTGGACCACTTGATTTCACGACTCAACTAATAATCTCTTGCGTGTTAGTCCAAGTGACACAGCGAGTCCCTCGCTGGCTAAGTTTCTGGTGTTGCTTGTGTGAGTTTACTTTGGTTTTTCTGCTTTACGATGTTTAATGCTTTGGTGCCTTGTATGCTTCACTAGTCATTAGAGAATGATAATTGAGGTGCACTCAGTGATTTCTGTTCGGGTTGGAATCCCCACCCAATGTCAGAGCAAGCGCCGTAAACTGGTACAGTCGCAGCCTGAGGGGCTGGAGCTGTCCGTGGCCATTTGTGTGAGGAGTGGGGTGTAACTATTTAGGGTTATTAAACCAATTTCCATGCCTGTCGCCAGTGTTATGCTAATTTGAAAAGGACTGCCATCCCTCTAAAGCCCCTTGTCTTCCGCACTTAATTTTAATTAATACATTTCCAAAAGACTTTTTTGTCTTTGGACAATCAAGTGTGTGATTAAGCCTCATTCAGAAAGACATACGCTTAAAACTGGTTCCTGCTCATTTCCATTTTTATATCTTCATTTCTTTTTGTTTGGGTTGGTTTTTTTTTTCTTCAGAGTAGTTTTACAGGGCATTTTATCTGTTGTACCTTTTTTTTTTTTTCCTTCATAAAAGAAAATCTGGAAAATACTCTTAAAAGACATCTGCTGAAGCGAAAGCGACCAAAACCACTACTGAAGCAAAAATGACTGGAAACTGCAAATCAGCAAAGGTCATTTCAAATTTTGCAGACTGAGTTGTTCCTAGATAACATTTCTGAGAGGAGGAAAAAAAATAATTAAAAAAATATAAGACGAGAAAGAAAAGGTCTGGTTAACAGACAACCCTGATTTTCAGGTAAATGTTTCTTAATTCTGCTTATTCATTGAGCAGCCAGAAATATTTAAATGGAGTTAAACTAAACTGCTCATTTTCTACTATAACTGAGAATAGTTGAAGAATACAGTATTGAACAGCTTAATACTAAATATTAGTTTGGTTGAAGAGTTACTATAGTAATACTGGAATATATAATTGCTTCTTTCTCTAATAATTATGGCAAAAAATAAGTGGCTCACTAATTTTAGAGCCTAAAAAGTCTTCATAATCTCAAAGACAAGCTGTTTTTGGAGCAATGGGGTTTAGTACAGTGATTGTTTAATTCTTTTCCTACAATTTACATAAGTAAAAAGCTCCTATTACCATATCTACCTACAATCCTAAAAATCCATCTTCTGAGAGTCCTTGAGATATTCATCAGGCTCTTTGAGAGCCCACTTTGGATTAAATGATCTCAGGAGGCTAAATGTGGAATTTCAAATGCAGAAGATAAAACCTGCATTAAAGAAAATATTGATATGAAAAATAGCAAGCTGAAGTATCTAGGTAGTGTTCAAAGATTATGTATTAAACACAAACAGAGCTTATCAAAGCAATACTAGAGGAACTTGTGAATTGTTATTGAAATGAATCCTAAAATACTTTATTTTCTTTTTAATTCAGAAGTTTAAAGTAATTCCAGAGCTTTTCCTGCAACAAACTCCTATTAAACCAAAACAAAGTTAACTATTAAGATTGAGTCTTGTGAGTTGCTTTCAGCTGCTACAGACTAGTTGGATTTTAACTCTTATCACCTAGAGTTGAAACCCACTCTGAACCCTTTGCCTTCCCTGCTGATGGGGCGCCAACAATTTCCACATGAGTTCCGCTCTGTACTGAGCTGCTGCTGCTGAAACCACTGCCCAGTGAGTGCCTAGTGCCACTGGGAAGAGGCTTTTGTTGTGGGGGGGATCAACTACCATCTGATTATTGCATGTGTGTGTGTGAAGCATCACTGCAAACCTTGCAGATGTGTGTGGTTATCCTGGGGATGAGCTGGAATTTGTCAGTTGGCTCCCCGCCCCCATCTCCAGCGTACAAAAAAAACTCATTTTCTGTACTGTGTAAAGTTTTCAGTGTCTGCTTCCAGGTGGTGTTCCTGAAAATTTAAAGGGAGGACTTCATAATGCTGAAGGACTTTTTTTTTTCTGCTCCAATGTTCTTGTTCTAGTACCCAGTTTGATTTTGGTTTGCTTTATTTTTCCAAGAAGGATTTATGATGTATGCTCGGGTGGGACTGAAATTCAGATCGTGTGTTCTAATGTACTCATTATCTTGGTGTGTTCATACTTTGAAAAAAGCATAATGCCAACTTTTAATTAAAGGTAATATATTGTTTTCTAACCTCCTTTAGTTTTTCTTTGAAATTCAAGATGATCAGCATGTTAGGAAGAGGTGCAAAGAGGAGCTGCTGCTCTGCTGTCTGTTGATTTTTTAAGCTGCATGATTCTGGTCACTAACCCCAATTAAGGTTTTACTGACCAAACTTAAGGTTTTGCTAACCAAGATAAATAACCTGACTGAGAGGGAGCTGGAAACTGCTGCCAGTTTGCACTGCCTCAGTCAAGAGTCAGCGTGAGCGAGGTAAAATCCTATTTAACCAAACCCAGGGAAGCAACAGGTTTGAAGATGGAGGGCCCGGAAAGTACCCGTCCACTCCAGATACCAGCAAAAAGTTCAGTCAGTTGGATCTCCTGGAAAGAAGCTCTAGGAATTATACCCTTTTCCTTGTTCTTTAAGCTGTAGAACTCCTTTTCTGCCACACTGTCACTATTATCTGGATATTTCTGCTTTGCTGAGCTCATGCTGGGACTTCAGAAGGCAATCACTCGCTGTTCTCAGGTGTTTTTTCAGGCCACACACATTTCTATCATTTCCATTTTAAAACACTAGTTGACATTTCAGGGGGGTAAAATGAAGGTGGGGTCCAATCCTGCTGCTCTTTTACTAATGGGCAGCATTCCTGGTGCTACTAGTGACAGCAAGGTGGGGACTTGCTGCTCCAGAGCACAGAGGTGGTTTCCCAAACCAATGTAAATGCTGCTTAAGAGGCTCCCTAGGACCAGAAAAATCTTCACAGAATTTATAATTTATTGTATTAGCCTGGTAGCATAACTATGAAGTACAGGACACTTAAGGGGGTAACAACCTCTCTTAAAAGCTTTCAGGGTTCTTCAGAGCAAACCTGAGTCACAGTGTGTCCTGCAGGGTAGTGGTCTCACGTACGACAGGTTGCCAGTCGAGTTTCCCACAACTGGGATATTTAGTTTCCCATGTAGGGAACAAAACCAGGCATTCCACGTTGCACTTGTCCTGCTTCTATAGCGTCTGTTCAAGTGTTTTTCCTGGATGCTCTCCTCAGAGAAAGCTGTTGGATTTTGCAGCCTTACTGGAAGTGTTTGTCTGTTCTTGCTGCTGCTGTGTGAATTATCAGCAGAGAAATCACTGCTCTGATCTCAGATGGGTGAAAATCCTTTTAAAGATCACTAGAATACACCAGCCTATATTTTTAATTTTCAAAACTGCTTTTACTCTGCTCTCTGTCATGTGATAGAATTTTGATTAGTATTGCACAGTAGAAAAGTTGGGGTTTATTTGTTTTCGCTAATCCTGATTAAGGCTAGAAAAGACTCTTGATTACAGTAATTTTCATAATGTAAATTCGTTTGTGATATGTCTTTAGTCTTTAATCCCCTTTGACATTCCGTTCAAAGGGAGATGAAAAATTCAGAGATTTATAACATTTAAATCACTCATTCCATGGATGCATCTCAGACGATTTTTCTCCCACCTGAAATGAAAAATACTTAATGGGGATATAAAAAAATATTTTGCAATCAAATTAGAAATA
Source organism: Ceyx cyanopectus (assembly GCA_013401355.1). NCBI lineage: Eukaryota > Metazoa > Chordata > Aves > Coraciiformes > Alcedinidae > Ceyx > Ceyx cyanopectus. Next base: position 143,627 of record VYZU01012087.1, read on the forward strand.
TGTTTGCATGGGGGCTTTTGGTAGCTTAATATCAAGCATTTTTCTCTTTACAATAAAGCTTATCTGCATAGGGGAAAATGGAAACAGTTCTCAGAAGAATATATTTGAGAAATCTTTGCAATTCATTCAGATGCTTCGAAGTATGATTTTCACCATGAACTTTATGCAATTTTTCATTGTGAAAATTCATATGAATTCCTTTACTTGTTACCTCAAATTCTTATTTTAATTTGTGTTTATAAATCTGTTTAGTTTTAAAATGATCCAGTTAATTTTTGAAAATATTCTTAGCTTCATTTAGCAATAGTAAAATTTGAGTGAATGTTTATTCCTGAAATGCTGATCAGTTTGGAGCATAACTCTCTCAAAAAAAATAGATTAATCTTAAATTCTAGTGTTAAAGACATTGATTTATAGAGATATTTAGCCAAGCTGTTTCAGACCCCCCCCAAAAAAAGGATTTTTTTTTTTTTTTTTTTTTTTTGCTTAAAGTAGTGAAATTTACTGAACAAAGACTTGAAGACAAACCACAAGTACATCATGTCTTGCACATCAGAGGAGAGCAGCATGGTGGTTTTCAAACTTCCTGCCCTGGCGAAACAGTTACCATGTATATATGTATATACACACATGTATATAATTCAACATCTTATTTTAATTTTGAAGTCTTTAATTTCATCAGTGTCTCATATTCATTAAAATCTATTTGGTTAATGCTATTTGTATTTGCTTAATTTCTATTTCCCCACTGATGTTTTGTGTCTTTATGTGTATCGATAGGGAACTGTTCTATGAATACAGCCCAGCCTCCCTTGGCTACCAATGGGGAAAAAAACCCTATCTGCTCTTTTGCCTTCAGTGTTTCAAAGGGAAAAAACATGGCTGAGCAAAATAACATCACCCCAGTTTTTCCTTCAAGCCCACTTTTGTCTAAAGTAATGAGGCCATAGTCAGTTGGCTCCAAAAAGCGTTGTGATTTAGTGTGACGTACAGTGAATCATTGCAGATCCATTCGGACTGCATTCGTTATTTTAATGAGGTGGAGGCAAAGCTGTTTTTTTGGCCGCAAACCTTAAGATGCAAGCATAATGTGAAATGGTTGGTGATTGCCACAAGGCAACTGACATTATAGATTTTTATCGCCATCATTATGCGGCTTAAAACTCGCCGCATCCCAAGATATTTAGCCCCGGCCCTTTTCTCCTGTTACAACGCTGACATTTAAAAGCAAAAAAAGCTCATCCGTTTCATTTCTCTGCTAAAACCCTATTGCATCCCAGGCTCTGCACTTCTTTTATTTATTATTATTGTTATTATTATTATTATTAATTTACTCTTCCCCAGAGGAGCAGGAAAACCCCCACTGCAACGCGGTCACCCAAAAAAGGTCATTTTCAGTTGGGCGACAGCAGTACTAGGTCCCCACCAGCCTCTTGCTTGATGTAGTATAAGAAATGACACTGGGGCGGGCATATCTTGGCACAAACAGTAATCACAGTAATGGTGTTCATCGGAATTTACTAGTGCTGAACTTTTCTCCAGTCCATAGTAACATTTCCTCTCCTGCAATACCAGTAAGGAATGTACTGGACTTGTATTTGCCTTCAAGAAAACCACAGCCAATAGATTGTTGGAGGAGAAAAAACCCTCAACATTAGGATAAGTGGTTGTATGTGCAGGTGTGTTTATCTGTGTAAAACACGCATCCACACATATGATACATTGATGCATATTTATAATGTCTTTGTGTATATTGCACCCATGCATTAATTGATATTTCTACCATTTATTTACCCGAGGCATTCCTTTTCCATCAGCTCTTCATAGCTTTACTGGAATGCCTTTATTCTTTTATCCTGAAACTTTGTACACCATCATTTGACTGTAGCACAGAAAGAGTCGTTGCATAAAAACCACTGGTCTCCGGGAAAAAAAAACAACTGCCTTGGCCTGTTCAACCTGACAAACCCATGAATAATATTTTTCGCTATTTTATTTTCCCCATAATAAAAGGAAATGATGTCTTGGGACAGGGCAGGGTGTTAGCTTCCCATTTTGCCATAGGCAGCTTTGCAGCAAGAGATGATGGAGAACCAGGGTTATCTTTGCTTCTCCCGGCTCCCAGATGCACATGGCCTGTTTTTTATTGATTTGCTAAAAGTCAATGTCATGCTTGGTGCACTTCACGGAGGTGTCATGAAGAAATCCTTATGCTGCTGATTTGTGAATTCTATTACCGTAAGTATTTTTATTTATTTTCTCTTTTTTTTTTATCTCCTGGCAGCTTCAGTGTAAAGGGAGCCACGCAGCTGACAGCGAAGTGGGCACGCTCGGTGTTTACAGCAGAACTGAGGCTGTAGGGGAAAAAGATGAAAATCTCTTGCAAAATGTTAAAATGGCTGCTGACTTGGAGGCCTCTGGCTTAGTTTTACATCCTTTCCAACGTCCAAGGAAATACAATTTTACTTCTAACAAGTTTTCTCCCTTTGGCTTTTTCCCTCTCTTGCTTCAATCAGTTTCCTGAAAGATTTGAGGACAGAAAACACTTTAGTTACAGGAGCTCTATTACTCCTAACGGTCCTTTTTGCAATTGAATGTGGCACTGTATAAAATAATCTTGGTGCTGGGAGATTGCCCAACACAGCCAAGCTTATTCCTGTTTGACTTGACTTCTATTTTAGGTGCTTGCTTGTAGTAGTTCTCAAATACCCTTTTTAGGGGGTAAGCAATGCAGCAAAGAGCACCTCCTCAAATATTTCCCTCTTTTGCAGGTATTTGGGTTCCATCTCAGATTTTCTTCATCAAAATCAAAACCAATGTCCCCTGTCAGGTAAAGAGATTTCCCTTTTTGAGCTTTCATGTGCACTTGTCAGAACCAGGCTGTTTGCTGAAGGGTCTCATCCTTGCACATCATCTTCTCTGTAAATGCTTCTGCTGTCAGTGGGGTTCTGATTCAGGATGCAAACAATTTCTGCAGAAATATGTGAGAGATTAACTTGTGTGCACATCTACAGGTATTTACTTGGGTTTGTTTTTAGTGTTAAACCAAATCTGGAAGCAGCATCCGATCATTTCAGTGAGATTCTGTTGCTTTTGACTTCCTTCTCCAGTTGCCTTGCCCCGAGGCTCAGAAAAGATCAAGGCATTTGCCCACGGACACACACTGACTTGAGTGAGTGGCTCACCAGATTTGAATTCAGATGATCTTAGCTCCCTGCTCGCTGAAAAAAGCTGCACATTTCTCTGCCTCCTCTGCAGCATCCACGCTGACATTGCCTCTCCCTCCCTGCACACTCGGGGTCCCCGGGAAGACTGAGCTTCTGTTGTGGTGATGGTGTCACCCACATCACCTCTTGGCTCCTTCTGGAGCAGTGACAGCCAATGGAAAAGGAGGTGCAGCTACATCTTGGCTATTTTCTAGCAATCTCCTGCTGCCACGATAGCCAGAGGCAACTTGAACCTATCCCCGGGGAACAGCCAGTCCCCAGCTGCTTCCAGAGTGGAGAAGCATAAAGGTGGCTTTAAGCCACCTTTGTTCTCCAATCCTCGTCTTGCTCTGAGCCATAGGGGAGGGTCTGGGCCAGAGTTTATGAAATGCTGTGCTATAGAAACATGCCCTCGCTGCAGAATGCAGCTTTCTGGTTCTCTGAGCTCCTGTCTCAACCCCCTTCACTTCTTGCCCTGCAACAGGGGAGCTGGCAAAGACTCCAGCTAAGATCTGGCTAGGAAAGCACAGGTTATGTCTGTAACATGAAGTGTCATCACAGGGCTGTTCTTTGCTGCTTTTGCTGCATCTCTGTCGCTGTTTGAGCCACGGGCTCCTGCCTCTGAGAGTCCTGCACGGAGCTGGTAACCCCAGGAAAGTGATGGGCAGTGGGAGGAGGAGGTGCTGTCACTGGCTCAACAACTCTTTGTTTCTTTATTTACAAAGAAAACAGGAGCTTCTAACAGGGATGTTTTTATTCCTATAGTCACATCCCTCCCTGAGCCTGGCCTTTGGTTTTGAACCAGCCCCGGGTTGCTCTCACTCATCCTGAGGTAATGATCCTTACACACCAGTAATTCTCCTCCCATTTTGACACCCAACTTCTGGTTTTCATTCCATGGAGATAATCTGCTTCTTACGCTAATTTTGCACTGGTATCACTCCCCTAACCTCAGGAAGCCTTTTCATTTTCAAATGAGAGAAGTGCCAGCCTCACAAAATTCCCTTTTTGTGGTCAACATTATTTGCACAGTCAACTTACAACCCTTCATTTCTATTCTCTGGCCTTTCCTGTGTAACACCCAGCTTTGCTGATCACACACACACATTTCTGATGGCTTCAACACTTTCATGGCTGGGGTTAGTTCTCTGAAATGAAAGAACTATTTTCACCTATGCAGTGGCATTCAAGACTCTTCTAGGAAATGACATGAGGAGTGCTCTGGTCAAAAGAAGACAACCCAGGTGACCAGGTAAGGCACAGATGTTTTATTCAGCTCAGACAAAAAAGTGTGTCTCTGCTCATTAGCTGAATGTGGCAGGTCTGCTCCACAGCATATCCTGCATTAGGGGTAACACTCATCAGTAGAACCTAGAAACTTCTGAAAACTCCTCCAAGGGGCTGTGGTTTGTTGGGATTTGGCCAGCAGAAAGTGTCAGAGCTCAGTAGTGATCTGCTTGGACAAGAATGCCCCAAACTGGTCAAATCATGAAATTTTTTTTTCCCCTCACATATCTTGTGATGACTCTGTAGTGACTTTCAGTCTGTTCGCTGAAGTGGCCTGTGATTCATTCACCACCTTGTCGTGGCTGCTGGCCTGAAACGCTCTATTTTAGTTACACCAAAAGTTTATTCTGATCTTGATTTCTATTCAGATGTGGTTTAACCTTGAGTTTGGAGTTTTGATTGGTCCAGGTATTAAAATTCGGGATCAATATACCACAAATCTGAAGACACAGGATGGTGGAGTTCAGCACAAACACAAAAAAATCCCCTCGCTGTGATCATTAATTTTGAGATAAAAAAATGAATAGCTTGGGATTGACTGGAGACCCTGTTCACATAAAATTGGTCATCATGACTCAGTGATCTCAATTTCCAGTATTGTCTAAATAGTTGTGGGCAGAGCAGAGAGAGCATATTCATTCACTTGAAGACTTGAGAAGTGGAAATGGCATGTCTATCCTCTTCATTTTCACTGAGAAAATCTTTTAACTAATTTATGGAGTAGTTAATCTGGTTTCTGGGTAAATGAGCATGTCATGTGTCTTTGTGTGCAGGAGGAAAAATTATTTCCTGATGGCAAGATAATGGGAACATATTGGGGGTGAGAGAGGGGTTTAGTTAGAATAGCACAGCTTCACAAATATGATTCTTGCATATGAATCGTGACTCATCTGCTCCAGACCCAAAAAAAAAAACCAACCCAAGGAGGGAGGCAGATTATTGTACTGAACTCAACATCTAAAAGTCAGACAACTAATTAAGCCTGGGCTGTCTCTGTACTGAGGAATAATAGATAACGGTTTCCCAAGGGTAATTCATGTCAGTGTAGAATAGGTGGACAAGTCGCCTTCTGGGGATGCTTATCTGTTGACATTGACTGCAGAAGCTGCACAGGTAGCTGAGAATAGATGCCTGGTTTTCAGACACACTGGGAGAAACCCCTGCCTCACAGCCTAGTGCTAGGACTTAAAATGAGAGCTTAAGAGGTCACAGTTCCCTAGCAGTTGGAATAACCTGTCCCCAATAAGAAGCAGCCCATCAGCAGCCAGAATAACCCAAGGCAAAGTGAAATTAGAAGCAGCTCTCATTAAAGCTACCAAGGGAAAGTCTTTAGAGCTGTGGAAAGCAAGCGTGTCGTCACTAAATAATATGGGTTAATAACAATGGAAGAGATAAATGAATTGGGGTAAATGGAGTAAATTATGCTGACAAACCTCAGACTCATGCTCTTCAAGTTGCAGGTTGCAGGCAGTGTCTGCAATCAGGACACATAACATTAACCCAGATCAGGAGAGACTTGCTGAATAATACAAACTGAATATATCACGAGATATATGAGCAGCTGTGGTCAACTTTGTACTTCTCCACCCCCCAGGAGCTGCAAACTGATGTCATTTGCTGTAAGAAGATGTTGCACATACCCACGGCAAAAATCAGCCAGCATGAACCTAGTGAAAGTCCCAATTCCATAGTTTAAAAAAAAAAAAAGGGGGAAAAGCACTGCACGTGCAAGACTATTTTACAGCTGAGAACACAGCCAGCAACCGTGCATTTCTGCAATGCACAGTATGGCTCTGCATTCTCTGCTTACCTCTGATTAATGTAATGTGAAAGTGGCCTGACACAGTATGTTATTTGTCCTGATATATTCTGCAGCTTCTGTGAACAAATATTAAGGCAGCTGTGAAGCTGTCACGCTTTGTAACGGCTACTCAAAGGCTGCAGATTTAGTAGCTGCAATCCTAAAATGCAATTGTGGCTTTTAAAGCATTTTTCTTCCCCTGGTGGAGCCTTCACAGGCACCCAGAAGATTTTTTTTAGTTGATATCCATAACTCTTGCCTGGTCCAAGCAGGGCAGCAGAGCAGGCACTGATTGGCAGTTGCATTGTACTTGATGATCAGGTTGTTGTTGACAACAACATTCCATGCTGTATCTGCTGGGAAACACTCTCAATTTCCCCTCAAACACAGCAGGTCTGCCATCCGAGATATCTACAGATCCTGAAATTCAGTGATGGAGTGAGGGCGGAGAAAGTCATCTCATTTAACCCCTGACTAGCACATTTTTCATCCCTACAAGGACATTAGACGTAATAAAATGGATGCTGGTGGAAGCTCGTGTCTCCCTGAAGTGGGCAAACGATAGGTTAAGAGAAAGCAAATGAAAGGTAAGATTAATAGCATTTATCATGGCAGATAGACTAGCAGTTTGCTAATTAAAGATGTTAGAACATAGAAGCAGCCAAGGATCAGTGGCTTTTAATGAGGATGTTGTAGGGTGATTTAGGTCTAATTTTCTGCTTAATAAGGCTGGTTTAAAAAGTAATTTTGTTGGGATGTGACTCTCCTAAACCTGTTCATTATCAGTGATGGGACTTCACTTCAACACTCCAGGAAATGTTGTGTTTAATTAATATTGTGTCGGCAAGTGGATATGCTGACAGATGAGAAAAAAATTGATGAAGAACTTTCAAGGACATTGACTTCATTACACAGCTTCATTATACCCTGAATAACTGGCTAAATATGTCATTGGAAAGATAATGTGCCACTTTTAACTCTTCTCTGTGTGTTGTTCAAGTAAGCAAGCAGAGTATGTGCTCAAAATAGTCACTACTGGGAAAAAAAACAGCATCAGGGGATCAGCTCTACAACATTTTCTCATTGCTTCATTCACTTTATGAGTTTTCTAACTGATGGTGGAGCATTTAAAGCACAATACTCTTGATTATTTACGTTAATTTATCAACTATTTTACTCAAACAGTGTAAGACTTTAGTAAGTTACATTCTTCACCATTAGGTAATTTTTCTGCAGCACCCCTGAGACGAAAATAGAAATTAATTTCAGATATGCACAAAATAACATCCTGATCTATATAGTGATGGGCTGAGCAGTGTCTCCATATATCTGTTGATGGAGATATATTTACATCCTTTTGGCCAGCTTGTCAGCATGACAAAATTTGTCTATTTAAAACCCATTGTCTCATATAGACTCATACACTTAACTTTATTATTCTGGGCTTATTGAAGCAGAATGAAGTGGCCCAAAAGGTTCTAAATACTTTGCCTCTACACAGAGAGGGGTTAATTTTAGCTGCTTGGGTCAATCACAGCAGAGTTGTGTATATAGGGAGACAGGACCTGACTGGCAATGTTACTTGAGCCAGGAATGCTCTTAGTACCTAAAAACTGGGTACCTGGGACAGATCTCAAACAGATCTTTTTGTGTCCACTTGAAGAGCCACACAAATCTTTATTACCCACCAAGGAACACTAGTTTTAGCCCTGACTCAGTGATGTCTTACAAGCTTTCTAGAGAAAAAGAGGTCAAGCAGCAAAATTTTGACTTTTCCTGGGTTTCAGTTGCCTCTTTGAGATATAAGATTATTTAAAGAGGGAAAGGAAGAAAAGCAAAGATCAACCCTTAGAATTGAAAGCAAAAAGAAGAAGAAAAAAGTGTTTTCCATCTTAATCATTAGGGCTATTAGCCAAGAGAAGAGGGCCAGACAGGGGAAAGAGAAGAGGAGCTGACTGGAGGTGACATCTGGAGTTTATCTGATGCGTCGCTTCTCTTTAACACCTCCATTTTGTGGCTGCTGTCACCTTCAGATGAGGCCTTTTACTGAATGGGATTCACTAAAGCATTCTGCTCTATCTGCCCCGTTACACACCAGGGAGCTTTGTCCCCAGAACAATATTTGCACTGACAATCAGCTTTCCTGTAGCTACAGGTAGCCCCTCTCTGTGCAACCACGAGGACGTGCATAACTTGACCCTCACCCAGCACCTCTGAACTTTGCCCACATGCCAGCAACCATTAATAATGACTCATTATCTCTTTTTTGGGGGGGGATTTTTTTTTTACCCTTGGTAATAAGGAAAGCAACACTCAGCCCAACTGTTCAATGAAAGAGTAGCAGATAGCATCCTGTCATCACCACTAAGCTGAATCCACTCCAGCACCGTATGTCTGAACTCAGTGAGATACCCTGGGCTTGGAAAAGAAGAAGAGACTAATCAAATCCATCGCTCCTCACCCAGGTTGGCTGTGTCAGGCCATCTATAACGACCTCCCTAATGGGTAATTGCAGGATTAGAACCTCAGGGTTTCAATATCACACGGGGACATCTGTCAGTGAGCAAATCATTGCCTGGCAGCAGCAGGATGCTCTTAGATGCTTGTATGGATCAGCCCACAGGAGACAGGAGAAGGTGCCTGGGAGATGGAACACTGGCTAAGCCTGTTAAACATGCAGATCCTGAGAAAGTGACTCTGAATGTCCACTTGCAGGCCCAGCTGCCCAGTTCTTGCACAGGAGCATGAGAAGGTGGTGTGCAGAGCCCATGCGTGATGCTCACACATCACCCTCCTCAGGCATGGGCAGGGACCTTGAGCCATAGTGGCAGCAGGGGATAGATGGGAAGTGGCATTTCATGGTGCCACTGTGTCATCTGTCAGTGACCTTTGATGGCATCACACCTACTGTGGAGGATAGAAAGGGCCAAACAACTCCTAGATGAAAGATTAAGTTGTATCCAACTTGTCTCCAACTAATACCCACCTCAAACAGCACAGATGCTTCCCTCTCTTGACTCAGAACAGAGTCAGGGTTGTACATCTTCAGCAGCAGAAATTTTCTGCTCATTTTTCATCCTTTTGGGTGCCATAACAAGCACAGAACCTTAGGATAGAGGAGATCACCCTGTCCATCCCTTCATATTAATCCTCATGAAAATGTTATTGGCCAATACGGGATTAAACAGCCTGAAAATGAGGCTCAAGGAATTTGTGGAAAACATGTTTTTTTTTAAGGCCTGGGATAATCTTCCCAAGGAGCCTTTCCATAGTGCTTTAGCCATTCTGGAGACCACCTAATTTCATGGCAGTAGCTTTGGATCATGCCCTTCAAGAAGCATACACTAAAGTGATCAAAACAGTGTCATGGCCCATGGGGTTCCCCATCCATGAGCTCTGCCAACACCCGTAGATGGAAATGGGCACTACCATTTATATTTGTTTAACAAAAGGATCCCACCCCATTATCAGCCAATTAATGCACTTTGTCTCCTGTGTTTTAGTTGGGTATGTAGCATCCTGGGTAGAATTCCACCCACATGGGATTTGGTCTTTGGTTTTCCAATAGTTGGACAGCCTGAAATATCACAAGAACTTCTAAAATAACATCTTCTCTTACCTCTCTTGCTTATCTTATCCCTCGGGGGATATGCCTTACCTATTTATCTGCACTTCATTTCATTGGTTATGTGCTAGTGCTGGTGCATGCTCTGCTGTAAATTATGCACAGCGTATGGCTCCCCATACTCTGTGGATGTCTTGGTTTTAATAGCTTTATCTCTGCCACTTGTGTAAATCATGAAAGCCAGAGTCCGGTCATTGATCCGGGCAAGCCAGCCGGAAAGGGCTCCATCTGTGCTCCCTCTCTCCTGAGCCAATTGTGGGGCAGAGCAACCACCTCATCTCTCCCGATTCCAGGACCTGGCACCCTGGCATTAATCTCAGGGTGAGCACTTCAGCCTCTGTTTTCTGACAAGCCCTGGAGTTACAACTTGAAACATCTGTTCGTGCTTGGATCACATCACCTTGTACCTTCTGACCTAAACCAAGCCAATGTCTAAACCCTGCCCATGGGCAAGGGCACTGAGGTAGCTCTGTGAGTCCATCAAGCTGCTCTACTGCTTTCTCTGGCTATCTGTATCCATACAGCAGATCCATGTTTGGAACACACAGCAACATCTTTTCTGTCAATCCTCAGCTATAGTCACTGGTCGATGTGTCTGACCTCAGGATTACAGGTCTGATGTGAAGGGCCAGGCTCTCTCCAGGTGTAACCTTCACCTGCAAAGTGTGCAGCTCTTTTCTACCTCCTACTTAACTCCTTGTGAAATATGTGGCCTGATGCCTGCCACAGTCCAAGATGAGCACAGATCTGCCTGGACACAAATTATTAGTGGAGGGGAACATCCTTCCTAGGCTAAGGAAATAGATGCAACTGTTTTTCAGAGCCTGTTAAGCTCAAGATGAGTTGAGATCCACTGGAAATTTTCTCTCCAGATGGGTGTGTACGGGGTTAAAGCTGTTTAAAATCTGTATAAATAAGTGTGATGTGGGGAGCTGATCTAAAGCTTTGCTTGGGGCTGCAGTGGTGCAAACCCTTCTCTGTTCAGGTGCCCCAGCATGGGCACCTCTCTCCAGCTCAGGTGCAAGATGCTTGTCTAGTGAACTGCTGGCTACTGTCTGACAGGAAAGAGGTTTTTATCCTGCTGTGGCTTTTCTTGTTCCTGAACTTGCCGCTTAATTGTTCTCTGACAAAGGGGCTAATTAATTCATATGCAGGGCAATTAAAACACATCGGATGTGATCAGTTTTGCAGCACTGGCTGCGAGGAGGTACAGAAAGCAGCCCTGAACAGGGGAAAAGATGCGTTCCCACTTGCTTCCTGATCTCACCCCTAATGGAGCTGAACCCCCAGGGGGTGTGACAAGTTCAGCCTGAGCTCAGGCAACTCAGAGGAGGAGGTGGCCACATTTTTGGAGATGAGCTGCTCAGTTCATCCTTAATCCTTCCGTGGGCTTGGCAGAGGGAATCTCAGTTTAGTTACTCAAATCGAGATCTCATCTGCAGAGCCTGATCCCGTTCTCTATGCAGGGCACTTACTGGTTCTGCTAACAGCATCTCCTTCTTAGCTTCGTGGTGCCAGCTCACGGGGAGGAGGTGACGTGCCCAGGGCCAATGGGAAGGCTGGTGACAGAGCAAGGCATCATCTCCCGACTGGCTGGTGTGACCTCAATAATGAAACAGGTGTAATTTTGGAAGCACGGGGTGGTAGCAACCCAGGTTTGTCAGCAGCACAGACACTTGCTCACCAGAAGAGCCTGTTGCTGGGCTGTGTGGTTTCTGGAGTATCTCAACCGAACATTCACCTTCAGGGCTGGAACAGAGAGTCCCTCAGCACACGCTCTATAAATATTTAGATGGAATTTTGGAACCAAATGCCACTAGAAATTTGGCTATTTGTAGGCTGTTGTATAATCCAGTACAATGCACAATTATATAATTGTCAGATACCCAAGAGTTTAGTATTTTGTAACAAGCCAAAAAAAATCAAAAGCTCCTTCTTATTACCATTCCAAATGCACTAAGTGTTTAGTAAATACTGGAAGATACATTTCTTGCCTCAGAGAACATACAGTCTGAAAAATTAATATTGATTCTAGACAAATCAATGTTTGCTTACTAAAATCATGTGCTGAATCCTTTATAGAACCCACAGAGCTTCAGGGATGTTGCCAGCTCTGTCTCCCTGAGATGCCACAAAATACAACGTGAGTTTCCACACAAAGCTTTGTTCACCTTTCTGGGCAGCTTCAAAATTGTGGCAATAATGTCACTGAACAACATCTCCCATCAGTAACAGTGAAGGTGAAAAAACCCCAGACTTTTCCTGCAGATCCCCAATGGGTTTCTTTTAGGCAAGGCCTATGTACATTAATACAAATCATATTTTATGTTACTCACAGGACACAGAGATAATCAGAAAGCTATCTTCATAAACAGAGGGTTATTCATAATCCCTCACATGGCATTTCAATTATCAGTCTGATGACGATGTGACATTATGGATGAGGTTGTGATTAAATTTTCTTGTGTAATGACCCTAAGTAAATCTTTGCAATTTTCATTTTGCAGAGATTTAATATAGATTGGTGGCCTGTTGTTTGGCCCCTGTTTAATCCGAAATCGCTCATTAAATTGGGACCAGTAAACATCTGATGATTGCATTTCATGGGCTGAGCTATGAATTTAACATATTAAATCTACATTCCAGATGGATATAAGCATCTGTTCTCATTATGGTTATTGGTGTTAATCTGAAACCCTGACCTGTTTCTCCTAACATTACTCATATTAAATTCCATCCCAAATTCTAACAAATATTGGCATGAGGGCTGAAGATGGCTAAAATACCTTCACGTGCACGTAATCCAGTGAAAGATTGACAGCAGAAATTAGGGGACAAATGATATGAACCTCTTTCTTGTTCTCGGGAGGCAGCTTTCATTGCTGCAGCATGTAAAACGACTGCTTTTGTTTTCTAGCATTGAAAAGAAACCCTGAAAAACCCCCGGCAGCCAATTCTATTCGCCCATGTACTTGCTAATCACCAGGCTTGAGCTGTATCCTTTACAGAGCGGCACATCCCTCATTTGTAAATCTGATTTGTCACTAAATCTCCGCTGAGTTTGACCCAGCATCTTGCAGGCACTTGTCTGGCAGTAGCCAGGCTCCTTTGCTTCAGAGCCAGTCAGCTGAAAGTCAAATTAATCGGTGACTTCCAAAGACCATTAGGAAGAAGATCTGTGTTACAGGGCTGCTGAGAGCTTCTCCGCACTGAATGATTCATGTTTATTGCAGCCGGGGCATTTATTTATTAGATTGCTCAGTGTAATGGGAAATTTTAAATGACACACATTGTATTACAGGGAGGCTTAGGAAAATATTATCTCCCTGTTATTGTAAATCAAACAATTCTCAATGTCAGTTCAGATCACCTTCGCTCAGCAGAAGTTTTTTCCAGAGGGTTTGTTTAGTTCCTTAGGGTCTGGGGGGTTTATTTTGCTTTACTTTGAGCATGTCCTCTTCCCAGCCTGATGTGTGAGATGGGCTCAGTGCCACAGACTGTGTTGGGATGCTGATGCTAATCCTGCATTTACTCGGGTCTTCATGCCCATGTCCTCTGTATAAAGGATGAAGCAATTCAACCCCATGGTAATAATAATAATAATAATAATAATAATAATAATAATAATAATAATAATAATAATAAAGATGAGCTAAAAGGGTGGATATCATTTATGCCTTGAAAGGGAGGAAAGCACTCCACACTTTAAAAGAGCAGAAGTAGATCTGTTCTACTCACTTTCTACCAGAGGTAGATACCCCTCCCAATGCCTCCTTAGCTGATGCCACAGGGTTTTCCTGGCTTGTTGGGTGTGTGGAAGGAAGGATCCAACTCTGGAGTGGTTGGAGAGGAAAAATCAGCCAGGAAAACTAGAAATACTAGAAAATCTTAGCTGAATACTAGTAAAGCTGGGTTGGAGCCAAAAAAAAACTGAACTAAGCTCATCACTGGAGTTTGTTCTTTGACATCTTCCCCTGATCAAGGCTCTCTGCATGGGCACCATCAGGTACTAAGGCAGGAATACAGGTTAGGGGAAGAACTTTGATGGTTTTTAAGCACCAGATACTCACCTGCAGCATATAATCACAGCCTCTGCAGGGCATAAGTGTTGGAAAATGTATAAAAGGGGTGGTAATAGGTCAGTGAGAAGCAGCCTGATGGCTGCTACCTATGCTGGGCAGTCACTCTTGTATCTTTTCCCTGTGATCTTAAGTGCAGAAATACAAAGATGTTATATCTAATATGAACTAAAGTTTGTATAAAAGAAAGGAAAAGGAGATTTATGTATGTCCTAGGTATCAGAGAGTGCATCACTACACAGAGAAAACTCTGGTGCAGCCTCCCCGGACCCATTTCACAATGGATGAAAAACATCTGATCTCGTAAATACCATCCCAAAGACCACAAAAAGAAAGGGGGGAAAGGGACTGCGGCGTTTAGCAGGTGAAAATACTCACTAAGGTGTGTGTTTACCATCACTCAGGGTTGTAACAGGAGGACAAAAGGAAACCCCAGCCCTGTCATTAACAATTAAGCCGGCATCATTCACGGGAGAGCCGTTGTGTGCAGGCGATGAGGCTAATTATCTCCAAACTGATTTAAAGGAGTTGGGTTCATGGAAGCGTGTGGAGGGGTTCACACAGTGAGTCTGGCTGCACTTCAGTCGGAGCAATTTGACTTCAGCTCCTCACCCTGACTGTGGCTTCCGAGGTGTTGGGAAGGGTTGTTCATCAGCTCATCAGCATCTGCAGCTCCTGCCAGCCTCGGGAAGGGAGGATGGAGCAGGGTGTTGGTTTGACAGCAGTGGGTGCACAAGCGCAGCCCGAGAACAACCCGCCTGAAGCGATCGGCCCAAAGTCCTTTCTGCTCCAGAATATTTGGGTTTTTTTCATATCCAGGTGTGGTTGTACCTGGTTTTTGCCTGGTTGCTCCCAACACTGGCACAGGTTTACTCAGGGAAGTGGTTGATGCCTCATCCCTGGAAACATTCCAGGTGAGGTTGTCCGGGGCTCTAGGCAACCTGCTCTAGTTGCAAATGTCCCTGCTCCCTGCAAGGGAGCTTGGAATGGGTGACCTTGAAAGGTGTCTTACCACCCAAACCAATCTGTGACTGGACATCTCTACGAAGGTCACCAACTTGCCAGCTTGGGGGAGTGGAAAGCAGCTGGAGAGATGGATCTTGGAGAGCTTCTGTGGCAGAGGGGATCAAAGAAAACGTGTGTATAAGCTACCTGGGCTTAGCCACAAGACAGGACCATGTTTGTTGATGCTAATGGTGCTTCCTGCTGGCTGCAGAGCAGGGCAGACAGCTCCCATCACCTGAAGACTTCCACAGCACAGTGGAGCTCGAGAACAACCCGAATTAGCAACTCCCTCCCCAGGAACAGATTCAAGCCATTTTAAGTAGTTTTTAAACTCTCTACTCCAGGGAGGGCAGACCCTGAAATTCCACCCCCAGGCTCCAAAAAGAGGATTTTAAAGAGGGAGTAACGAGGAATGATGGCCCTGGGGAACTATCCTGTAGCTTCCAGCACAATGGACCAAAGATTTTAATTGCTTGTTAACTACTATTGTCGCACACAAGTTAGCAAAGCTGAAACCATCTGACATAAATCACATATATCAGCCCAATAAATCTTCTCTTGAAATGACAGCTTTGCAGACAGCACTAAATTAGAGCGGCCGTTGCACAGACCTGTACTTACAACTGCCGTCTGCAAACCGGTGACAGATCTGTTGAGACCAAAACACTTGGCATTCTGCTAATGTCTGTCATTACCGTGATTGATACAACCCCTCTATCACATTCTGCAGTTGTCTACATTTGCAAAGCTTTATTAAATTACCGCGTCTCCCAACTGTTATCCGGCATCGGTACAATGAAATGACCAAGAGCAGTCAGGGACAACTCGAGAGGTTTTTTTAAGCTCCAAAGACCCGGAGAGGTGGAAGAGGTGAAAGCTGAGGTTTTGCTGACTTTTCTCCAGCTAAAATCCCGAGCACAGAATTATCTTTCTATTTGAGGACAGGAGGTGACCCTGTCCCCGTGTTCGGTAGTGGAAGAGTTGCTCACGATAAAAGAATTCTAACACTAACTCCCTCTCTGTCACTCAAGGTTTGGCAGGACCAAGGGACTTTCTGCTTCCTTCAATGAGTTATAATTATAAAGGTTGAAGGATTTATTCTGCGAGCACTGGTGCTCCCGGGGCCGGGGTTATCTTAATGACTCTCCTGCAAGTGTTCCCCTTGACCTACCTTTAGTGCAAGCCCCAGTAACAGGTGCCATTTCAATATATTCCACCCCACCGAAAGTCCTGTCTTTGTGGAGACTTTAGGAGGCAGAATATACAGATATATTGTTTCTATAAATCCCCTGATATTATCTTTTATCGGTAGTAATAAATGTCCATATTAATTAACTTAATGGTTTTAACTGCAGTAATGACTTTGTATTAAACTAGTGCACTTTCATGTCCCATATAAAAGCTGCAATAATAAAATTCGTCTGCAGTATTTTTTTTTTTTCAACTTCTATTGTGCTGAAACAAAGCAAACCCGTTGCTGGAATGTTCCAGCCACCAAGGCCAGTAGATGAATCAAGCCTGCTGTAAATCACTGCCTTTTGAAAACGAAGAGTACATTCAAATTTGGAAGTTTTGAGCAAGCCACAGATAGAACAGAAGCAAAACGGGGCAACCACGGTTCCTTTTTTCCAGCGTTTTGCTAATAAATGAGTGAATCTAGTACTCAGACTGCATTCATCTGTTCCTCTGAATATTCTGGGTATTCCCATAAATATTTGAGAAAAAAATCGTCGGTTTTTGCCATCATTTTGGAATATGTGTCAGTGCCAGAGGAGGTGTTGGCTGCCAGTGAGTGAGCAGGAAATACTGTGTGTGATGAGAGAGTACCAAGAGAATATAAAATAAATACATTCCAAATTTCATTTGCATTCTCCAGGCTGAAATTTCTTTACATTAAATGTGATCTTTTGCAACTGAAAAGGTGGAAAACGGTGATCAGCATCAGCCAGGGCAGTGGTGGAGGAGGAAAAAAAAAGAACATCTTCTCCCATCTCCTCTGAGAAAAAGGTCAGATATCATCTTGATAATTTCTTTAGGTATTGATGCTTTTCCATCCCAAGAGCTGCAGCTGTGATTGCAGCAGTGAGCGAAACTAAGCCATGGCTGAGCTCTGTGGACTGGGGCAGCTGAGCAGAGTTGGTGGCCATCACCCCAAAGCCAGCTCTGAGGCACGTTGCCCCGTGGCCAGGCTGTGCTGACATGCTGGGAAGCTTGTTTGCTGGCTCCCTCCGGGAGTGCTGGTTATCCTGTAAGCTTTATGTAAATATTTTTAAGTGGCACATCTGTCTGAATTACAGCCGTGCCCTCCTGGATTGCTAATTGTAGGTTTTAATTCAGCACTGACGACCAGTTTACATAAATTAGGAAGCTGGCAGTAAGCAAGCTTTGAGGAGATGGGATATGGATTTAGTGAGGGCTGACTTTTTCTCCCCGAATTTCTTCTCCTCCCAAGATAGTGCCTCTTCCCTTAGCTTGAGTCATTCCACAGGAAAAACAGATAGTAATTCAGCCCTGCTTGTTGGAGGCATGCAGCGTGGCTTTGTCTTTACCCCAGTGCTGCTGTGCCCAGCTCACACCAGTAGTCTAATTGACTTAAGTGGGCTATATAAAAAGAAAAGGATTTGGCATTTCATTTCTATGGCATAGCCATTTGGCAGGAGTCAGTTTGACTTGGCAGGGCTCTGCTGGCTTGCTGAGTTGAGGCTCTGGCTGATGTGAGCACGGTGAGCCTGTCACCAGGCAGTCAGAGTTGGATCAAGGGTGCACCAGCTAACAGGTTGTTAAATGAGCCATAAAAGGGCTCCATCCCAGCCCTTCTTCAGCTACATGAGCTACAGGACTGGTGCACTCAAGCACCAGCCATCACCAAGCTCTAGAAATCATAGAATTGATTATAGAACCATAGAATGGTTTGAGTTGGAAAGGACGTTAAAGATCACCTTGTTCCAACCCCCCTGCCATGGGCAGGACACCTCCCACTAAACCAGGTTGCTCAAAGCCTCATCCAACTTGACCTTGAACACATCCAGGGATGGAGTATCAACAGCTTCTCTGAGCAGCCTGTTCCAGTGTCTCACAACCCTCAGAGTGAGGAACTTCTTCCTTATTTCTGATCTAAGTCTACTCTCTTGCAGTTTGAAGCCATTACTCCTCAATATGGCTACACAGCCAGCTACCCATGTAAGAGCATCATCCTGCATCCATGAAAAAAATCCATCTGGCTTCTCCCACAACTAATACCATAACATTTACTGAACCATCAGAACCAGCTTTGCCAGAGAAAACAATGATTAATAACCACCTATTTTATGGGTGGCTCTTTAGAAAGGTCAGCAGTGGTCAGGCAGGAAGAGTTCAGAAATGGATTCAGATTAAAAGGAGGAGAGAATATGAGAAGGACAGGCTGGAAATCTACTGAGATAGTCAATCTGTTCAGATGCACACGTGCTTAAACTGTGATTGTTTAATTAACTAAAATAGTTGCTGCAAGCACGCTTTGTGCTGTGACTTTGTCTCGTCTCAATTAGGCACTTCAGATCTTCTAGGTGGTTGAAGAATAAAAGGAATGCAGCATCTCCTTGGAAAATGTCAACCTAGAAAAGCAAAACTAAAAAAAAATGTGGGATTTGGAGAGCCAGTCATTCACTCTGTCCTGTGTAATATGAGACTGCCAGCTCCCCAGGGCACTGAGCAATGCCTGCTTGCTGGCTTTTTCCTTCTATAAAATGCCTCCCACACATTGGGCCTTCTCATACAGTGAGAACATCCCGATCCCCTTACTTGCTGCCACTGTATGTTTGCTTACATCCCAGACTGAGCCTTAAAACAGATTATTGTCTTAAATCCGAGGAGCCAAACCCGTCACTGATGCAATAGATCTAAACAGGACGGCGGACGGCTGAATTTTTGACCCTTTCTTCCCAATGTGTACACTAAGGACAATGAATTTCATCCACTTTGGTGACAGTTCAGCCACATCCAGAGCTCATTAAAGCTGCCAAGAGTCTTTCCACTGCTTCAACAGACGCTGGAGCAGCCCTGCTGCCATGTGTGTTGCGAGCGGGTGCCACAGTCGCTGAAGCACAATCACAGTGCATCACTACATCCAGCAACCAGACTTTCCAGAACAAAAGCTTGAGGGGATTTTTTTCTGCTCTGGCTGGCTGATACTTTTTATGGAATCACTCAAGGGCCAGGTTGTAGTTCTGTAATTGTACAGGGCTGTCATCCTCATAAATATTAAACACCACTTCCAAGTGAAACTGCAGCTCCTTTTATTGCACAAAGCCATGGATATCCCAGCTGAAACCATCCTGCCTCCTTGCTGGTGCCTGCTGAAAAGTGACTGTGGTTCAAAATATTTATCGATGCTTTGTTGTATTGGGAGAATGCTCAGTGACAGATGGACACTCTCTTTAAAACCTCAACGTATGCAAATCTCCATACAAAAGAGCCCAGGATGTTTTTAATATCACACACTTGCCTCAGGACATGTTTTTAAATCCCCACTTACCAAGGGCCCTGGCTTTTTATCAGTCAAACGCCTTAAGCACTATGTCAATGTGGACATCTGGCCGCGTGTTTAAAAAATTTTTTATTTGCTAAACTATTTAGTGATGTGACAGGGGTTTTAACTGGGGACATCAGGTCTAATGGCATATGTTTCAACCAAACTGCTCAGAGAGGAAAAACTAACAAGGTAGCTGTTCAGGGCAGTTTAACATTTGGTGTGTAGTAAGGCAAAAAAAAAAAAAAAAAAGAGGGAAGACCAAAACCAGGCGTTATTCCTGAGTAGAACAGGGGAGTAAAGAATTGGGGTTAAATGCACAGAAATAGCTCGTTGGGATTATGCTGATTCCTCTCCATCACTCTGACGTGCAACAGAAAGTCTGGTAAGGATGCGTATGGGTTTTAAGAGCTTCTCCCTCAGGCGGTTGAGGTTGGCCAAGGAGGCTGGCTTGAACTGTTCCCGTGTGAGCAGCAGTGATAAGGGCTTTGGGACTAGTGGGGATGGGCAGGAGAAGATTACCAAGGAGTAAATGAATGAAAAGTAACAGACGGAAAAGTGTCACGAGTCTTTCAGGTTTCTTTCAAACCTCTTACACTTCACGCTGAGCTACTCGGCAGTGACAATTCCCACCCAACGCCATCTGGAGAGCGAGCCTCAAAACTTCTCACAGGTTTTGGTACTCCATCAGCACCCAGGCCATGAAAAGGAATTATGATCCCAGCAATACCAAACGGCGACCTTTTCTTCATCCAGCTATTCCTGGCAAGGACCCCTTGAAGGACATAGTCAAGTTAGGAATTGAACAGAAGGTGTTGAACAAAAACCAGCATCTTACAGTCAGTGATGTCAGGGCTGTTCACTGGAACTCTTCTGGAGCAGTGAGCTTGCTGCCAGAAGCCCTTTTGCTTCCAGAAGAGATTTTTTCTTCTAGCTTTAAAAATTAGACATGCAAAAGTGATTCCCAGCCTACTACACATGGATGGTACCTCTGTGAAAGCAGGAACATCAGCTAATTTTTGCTCACCTACTCTAGAGCTCTTCTACTCTTAATTAACACCCCTATTATTAGAAAGTTATCACATGTGAATTGAAACATCAGACGTGTTTGCCTTCTGCATGGGCAACCAGGCAGCTGGAATTGCTTAGAGAAAGCCAGGCTTCCTCACCTCAGTGCTGATGTTAAATCCAAGTGTAGTTATTTAGCACTGGCATTAACCATTTCATTGATGCCACTTCAGAAGGAGTTCACGTGACACAGCTGCTGCTACCAAATGAGCTCATGAAGGAAGAAAAATAACGTGGGTCATGTCACCATTGTCATGTTTGATGGTAGGGATTGAAGAATCATTTCATTTGAGGGCAAAAGTTTCCTTGTCCTTCATTCACCAAGAAAAATCAACCAGAAGAACCAACCAATTGTCTAACCCTTTGTCTTGTGGTACCTGCATTTTATGTCACTGCATTATTCATGTTTACATCTGATTAACTAAGCCCTTGGGGTTTAATGGGATTTGGTGTGGCTGCAGATATGTCAGCGTGCTGCAGAGTTGCAGGTCAGTATGTTGGAATAAATGAGGTCACTTTTCCTGTTAAAAGCCTCAACCTGCTGCTTTTTGTGCATTGATGGCAATGTTGCATCACTCCACTGCTCTTGCAAAATGACTGAGAAAATACATTTGGCCGAAGAGCTGCACATTACAATGCAATGTGATGATGTAAGGCTAACCAATGGTGAAATCAATGAATTTCAGCTCATTTATGCACAAAAGGCCAAACTGTGTCTCAGCCAAGCTCCATCCATACTGGTATCCTGTCTCCCGTGGTGAGCAGAACTGCTGAAAGCCCAAAAGCACTCAGAATGCTGATGTGCTGAAGTGATGCAAAGCTGATGTGAAATCTGAATGTACCATCATAATAAAGAGGTTTGAATTCTGGAGCACCAGGTTCTTCTCTCTCCCAAAGTGCTGTTCAGTGTGATCATTGAGGGAGAAAGATGTGATTTAAATGCAGTCTATGAAAACTGGGTTTACCTGAGAGATATGTAGATATTGCAGTGAAGTCTAAAAGGTCTGACAGGAGATTCCTGGACCCTTATCTGACATTTCTTGCGACTGTAGAAAAAAAGAAGGTTTCTACAGGGATGAACTAGCCGAAGACAACCACCTGGCAAGCTGATCCCTGCTCCAAGTGGTCCCATAGTCCTCCAAGCACCTTCTGGGTTTGGTGCCTACTAATGCAGATTTCTCAGTTCTGCATCTGGTCTGCTCTCGGAGGGAAAGGTTTTGGCTTCATCTCTTCTGAAGAGAGACAAAACTTCAGGACTAGGTCCAAGGCGTATCAGGAGAATCAGGCACTGTGGTAGGCATCAAGTGCTCTGCAAGACTGGCTACTGCTTTTCCAGATGAGAAGATGTAACAGCTCTCCTAGAGTCCCAGCTCTTTAGCAAACCTCTAAATTACTTCTGGTTTTACATAAAAAGTTATTTTTCTCCAGCAGACATGACTTTCTTTGTGTCATGTGCTTGTCTTTGCCGTGTTTCTCCTGAGAACAGTTGGTCACTCTAGTTCTATGAAGTATTAATACCCCACCAGTGATATTTATGTACCCAGATCTCTTTTTTTTACCTTTAGATGTTCAACAGCATGAATATTCTTATTTTTTATTTAAAACTAATTTGGAGTTCTCGCTCTCTAAGGGGTTTCTAATCACCAAAAAGTGCCCGAGGCTAAAACTGATTGACAGGAAAACGTTGCAGCTTCTGAAAAGTAAATTGGCTATTGACAGAGCAGTATACAAAGGAAAATGCTAAATGCTTATTATTTATGAGCTATTAGGGAAAATGTTATTAGCATCTGTTTCCCACATGGGCAAAAACACCTGTCAGACATCAGGAAACTATAAAACGCCGCACAGTTAATAGTTACTTTGTTTAAAAAGTCATTAAAATTGAATGTCAGCTAAAACTTAGGAAAACATTATTCTTCAAACAACTTTTAATCTTGGTGTTCAAAACCAAAACAAAAACACACAGATAAAAAAAAAAAAAAAAAAAAAAAAAAAAAGAAGAAAGAAGAAAAGAAAAGCCCTTGCCACATTTTAATTTCTGGGAGCAGAAAGGAAATAAATAGACATTTGATTTGAAAGTGATGAGGCGACTTCTGGTACACAACAAATAAGGTATTAAAAAAAAAAAGCAGAAGGAAAATAAAGGGACAAGTTGGCTCCCCTCCTGGAGTTGTACAACAGAGGGAGAACAGAGCAAGGTCAGGCATTTACACGGGTTTTCAGCGCAGGGATATTTGGAATTCACTGAAACCTGTAAGTGGGACAGGTCTGTCTGTCTTCTGCCATGATGCTCTTCCCAGTGTGGAGCAGCTCTGGCTTGACTCCAGAACTGGCTTCACCACCGGGTTGCTGACATCCCTTGGGCTGGGAGCAGGAGCCCTTGGGTGGCATTTTTGGCAGTGATGGAAATTACCTTAATGAGTTGCACTCAGTGGGCAGACCAGCAGTGAACTCTCAGGAGAGAGAAATCTCCAGAGCATCACCAAACTGGGATTTCAGTCTCCATGGGTTGGGACAAACTCTGCTCTGCACACTGTGGGTCACATCCATGATGGACTTCCCTGCTGTGTCTGCAAATTAAAAGGAAAATTGTGGCCAGGATGCCCCGTGGAGAGCAGACAGGCTCCTTTCCCCATGGGTGTGTGACCTCTGAGCAGGGATTTGACTGTATTTTGATGAGTTTTCCAGCTGCACAGTTGCAAAGAGCTACATCTAACAACATCCTGAGCACCTCTCTGCCCGATAGCGACAAAGTGGGTAAGACTGGCACAATCCAGGCATTATATGCTCAGTTTCTTTAGGTTTAGTCTATCAAAACAGACCCTAAATCAGGATTTACTTTTGTTAGAGCTGGTGAAGAAGATGAAGACTCATTCAGGGCTTTTTCTGCTAAGGTGAATCCAGCTAGATAATGAAACCAAGAAGGTTTGAATCCTATTTTTACACAGCACCTTTTGCTGTTCTGTGTGCCACCAGAATTTATTTACCTAGGGAGGCATTTTCCTTTTAAAAATGTATATGTAATTTTATTTTTAAGCAACCTTATGCAGGAGGCAAACCCAATCTCCATGTTTTATCCCCAGCTGAGCACATCACTAGGATTTCAACAACCGTAGAAGCAATCGTGGCAAAACCGAAGGCTTCTTTTGACACACATTGGGATGGCACTTTCCCCTCCAGCTTGCTCACAACTTTAGCACAGGTTGTGAAACCAAACCCAAAGGGTCTTGAAGGGATGTAGGGCCGAAAGGTGAAAATATGCTTAAAAAATGCTGTTCTTAGTGTCTGAGCCAGTGTAGAAGCAAAATGTGCACGCACAAGCCATGGTGGTGAGTTTAAACATGGCCTATCTTCCCACAATTGCATAAAGTACCTCCTGTTGCAAAGTAAATAAATAACTGGTGTCACTACAATTTACGTTCACACCTGGGTAGGAATTTCATACCTCGAATTTTACTTTGGGAAATATTAAACAAAAAGGTGATCTTGAAAACAACCCCTCATGCCAAAGTCACCCTTGGTTTTACTCATGGGGAATGGGATTTTCTTGAGCCAGGACACAAGGACAAACCCAGTGTCACACCAGTAAAAATGCCAAAGAAATATAATATAAAATATTGCTTGTCCATTTAAATTATTTAATGTTATTACCATTAATTACCATACTTGGATACCCTGAGTGATTCACATGTTTTCCCTCCCACAACCTCTCCTCCAAAGTTTAACTCTGAATTCTGACATCCGCTCGTTTCCTCCGTTTATTTCCTTAGAGCAGCAGAAGGGATTTGGAAGATGGCATCTCACCACCCCAGTCCACTTTGCTCCAACCCTCATCCATCTCCTCCTTTCATACCACAATCACCCAGTTTGGGTTTGGTGTGTACGTGTGCATCCCAGTTTCCAGCTATCACAGCCATGGGTTACTGGTGGGGTCTGGAAAGGTTTGGCCCATCCCAAGGCTCAGAGTGAGCTCAATTAGTGCTGTTGTGTATCAGAGACTTGCAGATCTCTTTGTGTCCTCTCTAATGAGTCTAAAGAGCTACTGGAGGAGTTCAGTGCTCTGGAGTAATAAAAGGGTCATATTTTAGTATCAATAGTCGTATAAATTATCTTCACCTGGCGAAACCATTGGCTTTTATGACTGAGCTTTAGCACAGTTTCTTCTCTAGCCCATAAATTGAGATGTCTAACCTGCTTGAGGGAAAGTGTCCTCACCACATGATGGGCTGGGGGATAAGCCCATGCTCCTGGTGGGGTTGGCCACCCCCGAGACATACCAACAATGTGGTGGCAAGGAGAAGGATGCCTCACACAGGACCCTCTGGAAATGGCCAGGTGGGGAGGCTGCAAATGCTCTTAGTCCATTGTTAAATTAATTTCTGGGGTTGGTTAAAGACAATTACACTGCTGCCATCTCAGCAGCACAGGGCAAAGCAGTGACTGTCCACCCGGTGCCATCAGCCAGGAGAAGAGACAGCTGTGCTTCCCAAAACTGCAGTGGCCTGATCCAGACCCCAGCTGCCTTCAGAAAGATGTGGAACTGCCTCTTGCCCCTTCTCACCTTCCCTCCGAGCGCTCCCGGCAGCAGCGGCCACCTCTGCCTTGTCCAATCCTCCAGGCAGGAGCCCTCCCGGGTGGGTACTTCAATATCGGGCTGGAGCTGCCTTTGATGTGCCATTTTCCCTTTGAAATGCAATGCCTCACTCATCTAATCCTCATCACATTTGGGATGCTTCTCCTCAGCCTTTCAGATGGGGCTGTCAGGGGAGTAGAGTTTATTTTTGAAAGGGCCCGGTTTGAAGTTTTTTTGGTTTTAAAACATAAATGCTTTTTTTGATCAAAATGTAAAGTAACTCTTTTGTTGATTGTTTCTGGTTGGGTTGAGGTTTTATTGTTTAGAGGGGTTTGAGGTTTGTTTGGTGGGTTTTTTTTCTGTCAGACTGTAAATAGCTCTCAGGCACCTTGGATCTATTTTCCTAAACTTTCCCTTGATGCTCACTGTCTACTCCATCTATTTCAAACCTGCAAATTACCTTTCCGAGCATATACCTATATTTTCACTCCAGAAAGAGCTGTGCTTACAGCCAAGGAAACCAACACTGTGTCCACTCCAGTCCAGGGAGTAAATCCTAACCAGCAGAATATGCAAAGGCTGAAATGTGCTGTGATTTATTCCCTTTGGCTCACTGAAATGATCCTCTCCAATTCCTGTGCCCATCTCAGGAGTGAAGGGTGCTTTTTTCCCACCCAGAAAGGATGGGAGCTGTGCTCAACTTGTTCCCAAACCCCTCAAACCTGCCTTTTTCCTTGGTCAGACATGACTGTGGCCACTGTGAAGGTGGCTTCCAGCAACACCTTGGGTGGACTTGGCTTCACACATGGATTCTGCAAACACAGCAGCTGCTCCTCACCAACCAGAGCTCTGGTCAGGGCAGTGGTGGGGATTTAACTTTGAAACGACTTGTGCTCATCCTGGTTTTCCCCACACTAACCTGTCCTCCTCCCAGTCTTGAAAGTTAGAAACATCTTTTGTATTCCAAAGGCCAAAGGGCCAAACTTGCCTTTAATTAAAATGCATATTCTTTAATTAAAAGCCCCATAACACATGAAGGGCATTCATTGAAATACGATGTGTGACATAGTCATTACCCTGCTGTTAATTACTAATTAATGAAGCTATTTCAATTAATAGCTTCCCCACTGTCACTCTGGCTTTGACAGGGCTCCGTGCTGAGAAGCTGTAGCGGAATCACAGGCGATCGTAACTCCTGGAACAGCACCAAAAGGCATCAGCTGAATATTCATGTCGGACGACGTTAACACTTTTCAATTAAACATAATAAAGTAAAAGCTCCGTCAAAAGTGTATATCAAACATGCCTCAGCCTTTCCTTCTCCCCCTCTTCCAGCTTGTCAAAAATAACTAGAAAGAATTTGGGGGGGGAGTGGGTTGTATATTTTTTTTTTCCTTGCAGGCTGGACCATCATTTATCAGGCATGGGGTAGGGGGTAGATTTACACCAAGCCCAGGCTGCAGTTGGAGCAGCTTTTCTCTCCAAACAGCCAAGTGTTGCATTGTGTTCCTGTTTTCCCCCCTTTCCTATGGTCAAATCACAGTGGGGACAGACCCTCAGGTGGCTTTTCAACCCCGTGCAAGTGTTTGGGAGCTCAGGAGCTACGTCTTTGATTTGCCCGGTAAAAGGAATCGCATTCCAAGTACAGGTTGTAATTGCTGAGCTGTGTGTCCAAAGGGGTTGGTGGCTGAGGGCTGGTGGAAGGAGCTGTTTCGCAGTGGACAAGAAGTTGCATCGGTCCTTGCGAACACAAAGCTGCGACGTGCTCTCTCGGGCGCCACCTGCTTGAAGTTTTTCCCTTCGAAACACTTAGAACGAGAAACAAGGAGAAATTCCTGCGGAGTTTATCCACATTGGACACCAAACGGTTTCTTTTCAGAGCTGTTCTTATTCTCAGGCAGCCTTTGGAGGGGGATGGGGAGAAATGTCTTACAGAGAAATCTAGAAATAAGGAGAAAAGGAAGATATTGTCCAACTGTCCCTGTTACTTAGGTACACAGAGGAACAGAAAACTCTCCTGTGATTTGTTGCAGAAAGCAAAAAAGACAGTTATCTGATGTGGGATACTTCTGCTCTGGGGACTGGGAAGGGAGACTGAGATTCCCATGCTTCCTGTGGAAAAAAAAAGCAGGGAAGCAAAAGGGACCAGAAGGAGATGTTTCAGTCCATGCCTCGACTGGAAGTTTCCATCTGAAGCTCATCACATTGCCTGTTGGTGACACATTGCTGAGGCATCAGCTAACAGCACACCACGAGATGGGACTAATACATAAAAGGGCTGTCCCCTGGCAGAGCTGGGGGGATGGGGGTGCAGCTGCTCAGGAGATGGGCAAAACATCAACCAATTACTTTGCCCTTGCACTTCAAACTCTTGCTTTGCTCCCTCTGGATTATCTAACAGGGATGGTGTTACCTGTCCAAATGTGCCTGTAGGCTCTGGGTATGATAAACATGATTCCTGAGAGCCAGACAAAAGCAGGGAGATAAATTTTGAAGAGGGATAAGATGTACTCTCCACTGTGACTTTCCCACACTGACCATCTTCCCACCACACCACAATCCCAGCCTCCAGGTCAGCTCTTTCCTTCTTCAGAGCAGGTCAGGAGTTCAAATGCCCTTTCTCACCCCCTGCTCCAAATGCCAATATCCACCTCAGGCAAGAGAAGCTCCATCCTCCCTCCTACCATGACCTGGCTGCTGCCAGGTTTTCCCACCCGCATACAGAGACAGGCAATGGCCCAGTTTCATTCCCCACCCTTATAGGCAGGTAGAAGATTGTTTTTGACACACTGGGATTTCTCCTCTGATCCTTGACTGGACTAGGTCTTGAAGTCAAAGCATTTCAGACTCTCAGAAGAGTGGCTCTAACACCCAGTGCCTTCCTTGTTTTGGAGGGCAAAGACCCTTTGCCTCCCTGGAGCAGCTGCCAGATGTGCTGACAGTAGTGCAGGACAATTTTACCCACAGGCATGAGTCCCCAGCTCACTTTCTAACACTCACTCTGCCTCGCAGCAGTTTACCTTGCAGACCTTGGACACACAGAGGTAAAGCAGTCAATACCTAGAAGAAAATTTCCAGGGATGGACAGGCAGTCCTTATGACTTTTTGCTTTTGCTCCCCGCTGCTAAAAACAGATTTTTTTAGATACCTTTCTTCTTTTTCCTTGCGGCTGTTACCAGCCCAAGCCCTGCTAAAGCCAAGTGAAAGGGAAGCCCAGCTGATCTGCCCAAGCATGACTGAGGAGCAATCATTTCTAGTCTGGCTGGTTGACATCTAAAGGCTGGTCTCTGAGGTCTCAATTAGGATTTGGGGCTGACTCTCCTCCACCTCTCCTGGGAAGAGGTTTTGCCTCTTCTGCTCAATTACACACGTCCAAGACAGGCCAGGAGGGAGGCAGCTTTAGCTCTGCTTTAGTTGTTAACCTCTAAAGTATAATTCAGAACCACACATTGCTATAAAGGCTTCACAGATTGGTCTTATAACATAGTAGGCCCTTGATCTGCTCTGTTTGTGCAGGGTATGGAGGCCCAGTTAATTAACTGGACAGGCTCCTACCCTGTTGGAATGCTGTGCCCCTCTCTCAGAGGCTGCTGGTGATGGTAAGTGATGCTACACAGCCATTTGTACCCCAGTGCTGGCCTTGGCTTCTATGCCTGCCTGACACCTGACACATGTCTGGTTTTATTCTTTATGATTAGCAGAGCAAAGAAAAAGCAGAATTCACACAAATCATGTATTTATATGGGAAGTGCTGGTGTTAAAGAACACTGACTGACGTTCAGCCACCAGTGCTGTGAAGTGCTGCTGTCTGTCTCTTGCTGTTGCAGATGCTCCTCCTTCCCTGCAAGAGAAAAAAAACCAAACTGTTTCGAGACATGTTGAAAGAAGTATTGGCTGAGATCATGGATGCCTTTCCCTAGAAATATTAATCCACCAAACACAGATGAATCTCCTGAAATAATCCTCTCTAATGTACGTTCAGGAAATAAATTCAGTGCTTTATTCTTTAATCCAGAAATCTCCAAGGAGGACGAGGAGGAGGCGGAGGAGGAGGAGGAGGATGAACAGACACCAGCAGAAGAGGATAAAAACTGACACTACATTTAGGGAAAAGAGTGAAAACAATGTCTTTGGTGCAAGCAGTGACATGTTCTTACCAGCCTGGTGGTGAAGATTCACCTACAAACACCGATGCCAAAACACACCATCTCTTTCTTATTCCTGCTGTGAATTGGCTCTACATTTGAGAGTGTTTGGCTCTACATTTACAAGCCAGATTTTCACGTGGATGCTCTGTGTGTGTTTTCACTGGGAGATTGCACACAGATACATCCCACCCAGGCAGCATTCAGCAGGGCTCACTAACACACCAGATCAGCAAATAATTGTGTGTATTAGTGTATCTGGTTTTGAAACAACAGAGAATCTGCTTCAGTTTCCATCCTGAGCAGCTTTATCCATATCCTTTAAACCTGTGGGTAATACATCTTAATGATGCTCTTTCAGGCATGGGTTGTGTCCTAAACCCTTTAAAATACATCTGTTTCTGGGCATGTTTATTTTGTATCTCTCCCAAACAGTTCCCATTATTCAACCCTGAGATGTTATGAAAGATTTCCAAGACCTGTCAGGAAGAGTTTGTCCATCTCAAGGCTCTGTTTCCAGATGTCAGTAATGTTATCCTAACTCAAATCAAAATTACACAGTGCATTTCTGAGAATATTGGAATGGTCTGAGGGTGATGAGAGGGGTCATTTGGTATTTGACAGAGCTCAGTTGATGAAGAGCTGCATCCAGAGTTTGAAGACATAAAGACTAAAGATTTTCACTTACCACAGAGCCAGGAAAAAAAAGTCTGATTTGAAGCTGAACATTTCCCCATAGTTTTTAATCCCCCAAAATGCATCACTTAAGAAATAAATCAGTTAAATTTTTATTTGGTACTGACTCCAGGCACAAAAATCCCCAGAAAACAGGTTTGTTGTGTTCTCTGGATCTGACCCTTTTAGTCCAGGTGCAAAACAGCCCGTCTCCTACTGGCATTGGCTCTCCTGGAAGGACAGCCCAGGGCTGTGCAAACATTTCTCAGGTCACCCACTTTGTTGCAGTGAGTGTCCTACTTTGAGGTTTCTGTAAAATGAAATTGCAAGGACAAAGGTTTTACACTGAGCTCCTGCCAGTCCAGGTGGCTCCTGTGGTAGGAATTGCAGCCTCCAGACCTTTTCAAAGCATGATTGTGCCCCAGATGGGATGAAATAAAATGAAATAAAACCGATCATGATAAATTACTCATCTGAAAACCTCCTCTCTGATATCTGATTATGTCTTGTTGATAATACCATTTGTTTAGGGTTTGGTTTTTTTTGTTAGATAACCAGTAAATAACCAGGGTTTGTGGTGTTGAAGGGCACATCCTCCCCCTCATGAGCCTGGGGACACATGGGGACCTTGTCTGCTCCCCCAAACCTGCTAAATGGGCTTGTGGAGAGGGGCTGGGAGAAGGCTGGACCAGGGGATGGAGGAGCCAGAGGAGGGTGCTGAAGGAGACCACCTCACTTGCAACTCACCCTGGTACACAGGAGAGATTGTAAATTAGTGGGTTTGCCTGAAACTTGGGGTGTGGGGAGAAAAAAACCCACATGAAAGGAATTTAACAGCTGCAAGGAGCCTAAATGGTTGAACAGCAAAATATCCTGTCAACCACAAAGGGTTTGCCTTCAATGAGAAGGCAGGACATGTGCAAGTTGGTTGCTAATTCTTTATGTAAAATCCTACAGATAATTACTACACATGTACCTTTCCATTGTCTCCCGTGGATGTGGGATTTTTACTTTTCTTGGGTTTTTTTCCCCTTGAAGCTGACATTAAAAACACTTTATTAGAGAATAATTAATGCCAAAGTGCCAGGAGATCTTGCCCAGTGCTGTGTTTGGAGGAACAAGGGCGAGTCACCAGTAAATCGGGAGTTATACAGAGCAAGGGAATGCAATTTGGGAAGGGATTCAAGGGATCAGCCGAAGCTTTTCTGGCAGCTACTTCCTCAGTCAAATCATTAATTTTTGTTAATCCTTTGCAAAAATCTGGTGATTTGGGAACAAAATTTTACAAGCATTTCAGCACTGCTTTAGGAGGCCAAATCCTATTACTGGATAATGGGAGTTTGGCCTCCCAGGAGCAGAGCTGCTTTGGAAGATGTGGGTTTATGTGGGAATTTCTTCTCTTTTCATTAGTGGATTAAAACTCACCCCACCCTTAATCCTGCACTGGGAAGTGTGTAAGCAGGGAGTGATACCAGTCTGGGAACCAACTGGAGCATAAACCTCCAGTTACCATTCCTGCAGCCAACAGTCACACTGTGCTTTTGGGTTAATCTCATGACTCTCTGCTGCTGGGAATGGGTTGTCCTGGCTCCCACTGTGTGCCCAGTGCTGCTGAATGGCCATTGGATGGGGCAGCCTCTCCCAAGGTGATGCCTGCAGGGTCCCATGGATCTCCCTGCTCAGGGACAGTCCCCAAAACTCCTGCCCAGGAGTGTGTTTTGGAGAGGGAAAAAGCTCTTTTTCTATTAAAACCGAGATATACTTGAGGGAATCAAGACTTTTTCAGGCTGCCTTCCCTGAGGACAGTGAGGTTTTTACAAACAAAGCCAGGAAAACTATTTTGAAGAAAGAAACAGGGAATTAAAAAGGGGAAAGCACTGAAAGCTGCCAACAGGAGCTTGATGGCCTGGACTGCAACTCCTGCCATTGCCCCCCCATCACCCTCGTTTTTAATTACAAGCAGTCAAACTGTAAAGACCTTAATGGACATCTTAATTATTGCATTAAAGTTTGAAATGGAAAATTCCTCATTACGTGCCATGCAGTAGGTCACAGCTGCAATAAACGGTGATATTTTGCTTGTTACAGTGCTGGGTGCCCTTTGCAGAACGTGGTGTCTTTGGGGCATGTCCCAGCCCCAGGGAGCTGGCAGGTGGATACAGATCAGGTCTCTGCTGTGAGAGCATCTGCTTGTGTTTTCAAGGCTAAAGGATCAGCAAGAAGTGCTCTTTGCTGGTTCTCTTCTCCTTCAAATAGTGTTGTTTTGCTCCTGTGTTTTGCTTTCCATCTGCTTGAATGTGTTTATTGATTTAGTGTTATGCAAACTGCAATAAACCAGTATCCTTCCAGTGCTCTAGAGCCAGCTATTGAATATGCCCCAAACAATTTAAATGCAAACAGACCCATCAATTGAATATGCCCCAAACAATTTAAATGCAAACAGAACCATCAATTCCAACCCTCAGCAACGATGTACCTGGGATTAATGGAGCTTTCAGTCCAGACCCAGCTTCCCACTCCCCTTTGCACTGTCCCAGTCACTGCTTGCTCAGGAAAGGCTGGAAAACTGGGATCCAGTATGGCAGGTGGGGTAGCCCTGGGGACCTGGACAATTTAAGGAACGTGGTAGAGCTCGTTTGTTGTTTTTTTTTTCTCTCTGTACACAGTTGCAGGATACCATAAGAACAGAGCAGGGTTTCAGGTGGGTCTGGGGCTTCTTAGAGCTTTTCAGGACAGAATAGCTCACGTGTGTGGGTGTCTCTACCTTTAGAAAAGGAGCAAAAGGACAGGAAAAGTTGAGAAGAGTTTGCAATCTGCTAAATAATCCTCAGCATCATTTTCATACCACAAAGTTTCATGGTTTTTTTGGAGCATATTGAGGAGATAATTAGTGAATCCTTCAGTCCTTAAAGATATTTCCTCGTTTATATGACCCTCCAGATGAGGCTTTAAAATTCATTTAGTGGCTAGTTCACCTTTTAAAATGCACTCCAAATTTTTTTCTTCCCCTCCTACAACTGCATGATTGTCAAATGAAGAGGGAAAGCAAATGCTGGGACAGAAGGTCCTGGGACTCCCCAGTGAAGGCTCCAGCGGTGAAAGCCACCAGCCAGGGCTGCTCCTTGGTGGAGCCAGGCTCTGTTCCCTGCCCAGCTGTGCCAGCCATGCCAGCTCCACCAGCCAAACCATCTGTACCAGCCAGATATCTGTGCCAGCAGTGCCAACTGTGCCAGCTGTGCCAGCCAAACCACCCGTGCCAGCCATACCAGCCAAACCACCCACACCAGCCAGACTATCCGTGCCAGTTGTGCCAGCCGTGCCAGGGCCAGGCTCTGCAGCTCTCTGTGGCCCAGGAGCAGCCACATCCCAAATCTCACAGCTCCCTCTGTTGGCATCTGTTCGAACCTATCGGCGAGGATGTGAACAAGTTGGCAATGTGCGTTTTTTTCAGCCCAGTCTCCAAGTGGATGTCGATCTGTCCGCAGGGGTAAATGCTGTACTGACCACAGCTCTGCTGGAAACACCTTTCCAGTCGTTTTCCTAAATAACTGGGAAGAAGATACGGCTGCATGTACTCTGAGGTCCGACACACACCAAGGCTGCTGTGAAAATCTCCCAGCCCAGACTCCCCACCCTCTCCCACCAGCCCGGAGGAGTTAATCACACTGAATACACTTGAGCTCTGTCTTCCCCTTACTGACGACACAAATTAGCACCTCTGCATTCAAAGGAAAATCAGACATCGTGCAAACGATTCGATTTGCTGCCTTTTATTGGTTTAGGTCCTTCCATAAGAAAAGCTCTCAGGCAGCAAGCTTTGGCAAGGCTCCTTCAACAGAGTAGAGATGTAAAGTGATTTCAAGACTTTGCCAATGAAACCTAAGCCTCAGATGTACTTCAGTTATTTAACTTATTACCCAGGTTACGGAGGCAGATAATGTGGACAGTCCACCACAGTTTAGGTGGATTTATGGAGACAGCAGAGCCAGCAACACTGACTTCCCTTTGAAGACTTCAACTCCACATTCCTCAGCTTGCAGAGCCAAGGGGTGGCCAAGCTGCCTGGTTTGAACACGAGCCATTTAAAATCATCAACTCTTCCACGAGAAATGGTGCCACCAGCAAAGAGAACCAGAATCCACTCCTTTTGCTTCTGACCTGCAATGCTGAATGGGCCAAGGTAGGTGGTCCAAAAAAAATCCAAACCCCACCATTTTTTTTCCCTTATGTTGCTATGTAAAAGGCTGTGCAAACAATCTGCTCAGACTGGACGAGGGACAAGGCTGGCAGAGATGCCTGCATGGCCTCAAGCTTCTCTGGCAAGCCTGCTTTTCATTTGCTATGTGCACTTTACCTGCTGATTTGGAGGCTGGTGCATCCTGGCTCTGCAGACACGGGGTTGTACCTAGGGCAGCAACCAGCTTTTTAGAGAGAAGAAAGCACAGAAAGAGAAAAAAACAAACCCTTTCTTATCACTCTTAACACCCAGTTAGGCCTCACTGGTGTATCTTCTTGTGAGGACATCAGGCAGTTGCATCTTTATCTCTTAATACCCCTGATAAGTAGCTCAGCTTAGCCTCGTGGCACCCGTTAGTGATGCTGCAATTAAAAGGTTGTTGGTATTTTCACTATAAACCCAGTTACTTGGAAATTTAACATGGCTCCAGCATAATCTTCCAAGAGGAAATCTAGGCAAAACAAAAGGAGAAGCAGGGAATAATTACATATAGAGAGATTTTTTTTTAAGGATTACTAAGTTTTTTGGTAAGCACAAGAGAATTCAGAGCTCTACTCAGGCTGCAAGCAAGGGGTGGGGGAGAAAGCAGAGAATTGCTTTCATATGAAATGTCACATTTAAAATAGATCCTACAAAACCAGCAACTGGAGGCTGGTAAATCCTTCCCTTCTGGAAATACTGTGGGGTTTGGTAGGAGTACCACTCGAAATAAGCATGCAGAATCAGGCCTCAAGTACATAAAATATAGAATTTGGTAGTTAAATTTAAAAATATTTATAAATAACTTAAGACATTCAGGCTCAGAGGCGCGTGCAGCTGAGAGTCTCCCTCTGACACGGGGAACCACAGGGATCCACATCCAGTGCTATGGATGCCCAGTGCAGAAACTGGCTTTGTGCTGGATGTAGAAACAAAACCTGCCCGTTGCAGGCTCTTTGGAAAGTCTCCTGTGGCTCTTTTTGAGAGCATGTGGAGGACACATCTCATCAAAGCAGCAAGCACTTTGGGAGTATGGATCCATAGCACAGAACATGACCTGTTCTTCCTATACATTCACAGCATAAGGCAACAGAGCTCCAGGGGATTCCTCGGCTGCACCTAAACCAGGAGGTTAGCCCAGC
>VYZU01012088.1:3108-25332 GCA_013401355.1 Ceyx cyanopectus
ATATAATTCTAACATTTTTATATTATAGAATTATCTATAGTATAAACATATTTTTATGGAATTGGTTTTGTATTCTAGAATTATAGAAGATGTATATTATTACCAAGTTATTATTATTTCGAATGATTTAGTATGTTTTAGGATTGTTACATACTGCGCACACCAATTTCATACTGATGTGAAAAGCAGTTTATTCTGTTGGAGAAATCTGAGTAAATGTTTTGTTTCCAGACTGTGACCCCCAGCTTCTGCATCATCTGTGTTGGGGACCCCTGCGAATGTTCAATGAACATGGCATGGAAACAGCCATTGCTTGTTGGGAGTGGCTGCTTGCTGCCAAAAATGGGATAGAAGTGCCGGTAAGAAGCCAATTAACACCCCTCTCTCTACTTCTGCAGAGTGGGGAAGAGAGGAAAGATTCACAGCTATTGTGAACCTGTGTCAAGTAAGGATGTAAAATGCATTGTGAATCACTGTAGCCTGCCAGGAAATCTCTGTTCTTATATTGTTGGAAGTCTAAGACCTCTCACAAGGTGGACTGTGAGAAATGTATCTTCCTTTGCAGCAGGAATCATATAGCAGAGAAAATCTGTTAGGATCTCTCAGCTGCTGAGGTACTTGAGGGGCTCATGAGTCACATTCTAAACTACCACAATTTATAGAATGGTGTTTTAAAATAGAAATCCATGTCCCTGTTCACCACTCAAAGCCTCTGGTATCTGACATTGCACCCTTGCATAAAAAACAATAGGCTTGCAAGTGTCCTAATCCTGTAACAGGCTAAACCAGTGGTATTTTGTGAGATGGGGATGAATCTAATAGTAGTAAAGCAAACTAATAGTAATAAAACAACTCCTCAGTATGGTGTAGTGCCAGCCCACAGCCAGCTGGGAAAGCTGCCTCTGTAATTGCTCCAGTTTAGTGATCACTGTTTCACTTGCTGGTGATGACCATCAATGTGGATTTACTCAGGTCAGTTTACATGCACATTTCAGTGTTTAACTTTTTAAACATCAGTTTTGTATCGGTTTTTTTTTTTTTTTCTCTTGGGCTTCTGGAGAATTTCTTTGTATCTTGCTAAGATTAGATAAGCACCTTTAGTTTCTGGGCCTCTCTTCACCTAGAGGACGATGCTACCTAAAGCAGGTTCAGCAAAAGTGAATTATGTTCCATCTGTATGTTGTGTACTTCATTGGCCATGTGTGCTGATGAGCCAGATGGGAGAACCTGCAGTACCTGAGAACCTGGCACACACTTGTCTCTGCTGTCCTGATGTTGCAGTGTCCTTTAGTAGAGCAGGAGGATGAATGGCATCAGCTGCCCTTAATCTTTCTGTTACTAGCTGAAGTTCTGTGGGAGATTTTCTTCCCTGTGTTGTTTAGGATGTGAAACATTTTCTTTCAGGTGGGTTGTATAGACCTGTCTCTGCTAAGATTGTAGTGAATTTTAATTGGTGTATTACTCATGTGTGCACTATGGAGACAGATTGTTCTTTCCACATAAGATGATGCTCTGGAAACAAGAAAAACTGCTCTTCATTTTTGCAGTTCATGAGGGAAATGGCAGGAGCCTGGCAAATGACAGTGGAGCAGAAGGTTGGTCTATTTTCTGCTGAGCAGAAAGAAGCAGATCCATTAGCAGCCTCAGAAGAGAGCCAACCAAGGCCATGTCCACCAGAGGTGACTCCACATTACATCTGGATAGAGGTGTGTATTTCTGCTGAACACCCCATGTATGGTGGTGTTGCAGTGATGCTGTGATTAAACTGCTCTGCAGTTTGTTCTCAGGATTCAGGAAGGGAGTAGGTTCATGAGTGTTGTCCTTCTGCCTCAAAGCCAGGAGACGCACTCTTTTAAAATAAATTAATTGAGAATGAGAAAAGTATTTGAAACTGAAAAGACTGTTGGGGTTTTTTAACATGAAAAAAGGTCAAAAGAGCACAACATATCTGTCTCTCTCAGTTTTTGGTGCAGAGATTTGAAATAGCCAAATACTGCAGCTCTGACCAAATAGAGATCTTCTCCAGCCTGCTGCAGCGCTCGCTCTCACTGAACATCGGAGGGGCCAAAGGCAGTTTGAACCGGCATGTGGCAGCGATTGGACCCCGCTTTAAGTGAGTAGGGTTGGGGTTTTTAACTTAGTGGAAGAAATAAGGGTATGGAAGGGTGGGAGCAAAAAACCTGAACACTAAATGTGTAACTTGGTGGTAAAGTGGTAAAAATTCCTTTAGAATTCTGGAATGATGTCATGTGTTAAGCTCTGTTTTAAAAGTAGCTAACTTTTGCTTGGAAGTAATTTTTGGTGCTTCAGAAACTTCATGGAATCCAGTCCATGTGTTGTTTGGGGATAATTTTAATTCATCAATTTTTGTGGCTTGCAGGCTTCAACTTGCTATGGTTCAGGAGTCACAGCTTTAGGAACAGACTAGTTCTAATGAGAACAGTTTGCTCAGATGTCTGAAACAGGCACTTTTCCAGGAGCTGAATGGAGTTACAGCTGGAGCTGTGGTTTGTAAGGTGTTATATTAGTCACCATTTTGGAAATGCCAAAGTTTTTATTCTCTATTTTACTTATTAGGTTACTGACTCTGGGCTTGTCTTTGCTGCACGCTGATGTGGTTCCAAATGCAACTATCCGAAATGTTTTGAGAGAAAAGATTTATTCAACTGCTTTTGATTATTTCAGGTACTTTTTTTATTTGTAACTACTCACTGGAAGTGTGTGTGAGATTTTGTGAACCTTCCATTATACTTCAAAGCAACAGCTGTCTTTCTCCTAGAGATTTAACTTCCTCCTCCCCTTTTTTGCCCTTGTCCTTTTGTGTAGTTCATGAACCCTCTCAATGAGGCTTAGATAAAAGTTGCAGGTTTTGTGTTTTATAAAGTAGTATCTTTGGGAACGTTCTCCTTTTCTGTTTTCTTTTTTTCTCCTTTCCTTCCTTTTCTTTTTACTCCATGCTCAAAACTGTACCTAGGTTTGTAAGATTTAATTGCTGTTATAGAGTGTGTGGCTGGATTCTGGTCAGAATAAGAAATACAACTTGACTAGATTTGGTGGGGGGGTGGTGTTGTTTGTTTTTTTTTTAATAATTTCAACCTCACATTACCTGTCTGATTTCTTTCAGTTGTCCCTCCAAGTTCCCTACTCAAGGAGAAAAGAGGCTTCGTGAGGATATCAGCATATTGATCAAGTTTTGGACAGCCATGTTCTCAGACAAGAAGTATCTGACAGCCAGCCAGCTCGTGCCACCTGGTGAGTTCCTTTGTGCTGTTCAAAAAGCCCATTGTTTCTTGGATTGGATTCTACATTAGATCTGTTGATGTATTATTTGTTGTTAGATAATCAAGATACTAGGAGCAACCTGGATATCAATGTTGGATCTCGGCAACAGGCTACACAAGGATGGATAAACACTTATCCTTTGTCCAGTGGCATGTCAACCATATCTAAAAAATCAGGTATCTTTCTGATTGTAGTCAGCTCATTGCAGCCAACTATACAGTATGTTTTATATGCATATATTGCTTCAAGTTAATATTTAGCTTTAATATTTGGCTCTTGTTCTTCTGGCAGGGTAATTTAACTACCTGTGCCAAACTTTGGAGAGGGGGTGGAAAAAGTCTAACTTGTAGCAAGTGGCAAAGTTTTGAAATTAACTGGTTTTTGGTAGAATATTCAGCTCTGTAGTGCAGAAGACATAACGCTGGAGGTCAGGATGCATTGAAACCCTATAAGGAAATTGCTTTGTTTGTGCAGAAGTGTCCGTAGTGCATTTTGGGGACAACAGAGTGACTCTGGGGGCTGTTTCTGTATAGCTGTAAACTAGGTGCTCTTTGTTTTCAGTAGGCTGTCATGCTTCTGAAGTGAATGCAATATTGGCTAAATTGATACCCCTGTAGCCTGTTACACTGCCTGTGTTCAGAGAACAACTGTACCATGAGTGACTGCAGTGCTGACTTTCTCAAGTCGCTGTGATCTAAAGTTACAAGTGTTCTGTGGCTATTCAGCTCTTTATGTGTTAATGTTGACAGCTGTGGACAGTTTGAAAGCACCATTAAACATGCCGAACAGAAGCCACTGAAAACTCTTTTTATTTTCTCAAGGCATGTCCAAGAAGACTAACAGAGGTACACAGCTACACAAGTACTACATGAAGCGGAGAACGTTACTGCTCTCGTTGCTGGTGGGTCATCAGTAGAATGGGGAAACTGCATGAATTTCTAAGCTCCTGATGCTTCAGGATACATAAAATAAAGTGTGAAATTGGGAGTAGTTTTTCTTCTTCCAGAAAACACTTATTTTTATGGTTTTTATTTCCTGTTTCCCTCAGGCTACTGAGATTGAACGCTTAATCACATGGTACAATCCACTGTCTTCCCCTGAGCTAGAGCTGGATCAGACTGGAGAGAGCAGTGTAGCAAACTGGAGATCTAAGTATATCAGTCTTAGTGAGAAGCAATGGAAGGATAATGTAAATCTGGCTTGGAGCATTTCTCCTCATCTTGCTGTACAACTACCTACCAGGTAAAATATTTTAAAAGAAAGAACTGGTGTAATTCTTCCTGCCTTAGAATATGAGTAGTTACAGTGTAAGTCCCTGATGCACTTGCTCGTGCTCATGGCCCCCTTGCATACTTCCACAGCTGGTTGAGACCTTTGAAATTAAAAGAACTGGATTACTTAATATACTCATTTGGCTCAGGCTTTAGTGGAGTCCAGCTTTCTTTCCTGCCACCCATTCTTTGTTAACATTCAGCTGGTGTTCTGTTCAGAAGAAATCATGTTTAGTTTTTAGTAGCATTTAACCCATTAGCAGACAGTGTTGAAGTGAAGTGCTGTAGCTTTATGTTGGCTTGCACTTTAGTAAGTATTATAGGAAAATTAGCATTGTTGGCTCTGGAAGGAAAATTCTTTCCCCCTTACAACAGTGATAGTTTTTGCCAAGTAGAGTTCTGCTTACTGGTTTCTGTAGCATCCCAGACAGTGTATTTTAGCCAAGAATCCAACAGTGGGCTAAAATACTAGTGGTTTATACAAAAGCATTGGATAAGAACCAGTTGTTTCTGAATCCTCTTTTGACAGCATATTGGTCTCTCAGTGTACGTGGTTTCATAGTTGGACTGTTTGTTTATTGAGCATATAATTTTCTGCATTTTGCTGTCCTCATCCTCACAGAAATAGATGAGGCTGTCAACAATTTCTGAAGTGTTACTGTATTCCTGGTTATACTTAGATTTAAGAACACAGAAGCTATTGGAACAGAAGTGACCCGGCTGGTTCGGTTGGACCCAGGGGCTGTTAGTGACGTTCCTGAAGCAATAAAGGTACTTGTGAATATTTGCACTGTTAGAGGGCCCCAGTATGTCTGTTTCATTCACATGTACTGGAAAGTGCAGTCTTTACTTCCACGGTGTATGCTCTAGTGCTAACTGTAGCTCTGTAGGAGGGAATGACAGAACAGCTGTGAAAAGAGGGTGCTGAGGCAAGATTCACAGTAATAAGAGTAGGTGGCTGAGGGTACATCTTGCTCCTAGCTGTGTTCTTATGATACACAAAATGTCTCAAAACTCATTGCTTGTAGTAGAGTCATCATTTCTGTTCTTTTTAACTAGTATGTAAAAAGACCAGTGCTGCTGCTGAAATTACTTTAGGATTAACCCATTCTGTGTGTTAAGAGGCCAAGCCTCTTAAACTGGAGGCTGATTTGCAGTGAAGCATTCTAGTTGGGTGAGGGACTGTCTTGTCAGAGCTGAATTCCATACATCACCTGTAAAACAGTTGATGGGAAAACTGAACCTTCTTTGTCCCTTACAAAAGACTT
The DNA here is from genome assembly GCA_013401355.1 of Ceyx cyanopectus. Lineage (NCBI taxonomy): Eukaryota > Metazoa > Chordata > Aves > Coraciiformes > Alcedinidae > Ceyx > Ceyx cyanopectus. Next base: position 8,930 of record VYZU01012088.1, read on the forward strand.
TATCCTTTCTTCTTTCTCCCTGTGCTAGGACTTCTGTATTGTGCTTTTAGTAACTTGACTTCACTAACTTCATATGGTTATCTGGGAGGTGAGGCAATTCCAATAGATTTCCTTGGTGAAAAAAGTGCTGTAGATAAAATAGCTGTGGTTTTGTAATACAAAATGTTTTATTGTTTCACTTCCCCTGCTATAGGAAGCTAAATGATAGCATTACAGTCTGTTGTGTACTGTATTATTATTATTAGCTCCTGTAAACTCTTATGTGTCTGACCTGCTTTTTCAGTACCTGGTTACCTGGCATACAATTGATGCTGATGCACCTGAACTCAGCCACGTCCTGTGCTGGGCACCAACAGATCCACCAACTGGCCTTTCCTATTTTTCAAGCATGTATCCACCTCATCCTCTAACAGCTCAGTATGGAGTTAAAGTCCTGAGATCTTTTCCTCCAGTAAGTGAGTTGTGAGAGAGCCTTAACACCCCATGTCAAGTTATGGCCTTAGGCTTCATCTTAATACTGTGGGGAGACATGTATGGTAAACAGCCACACTGCACTGCAGGACCTGAAGATACGGGGGTGGAAGTTTATTGTCCCACATAATATGGGCTCGTGTACTTGCAGCTTTTTGTCCTCAGTCACACTAAGCTGAATTTTTCAGGCTGCCCTTCTTAGAAGAATCCTTTCTTAGATTTTTAACACTTGTCAGACTTTCATTAGGACTGCAAAATGCACGACTATTAATGATATTTTTTAACTAACTGGATAGAAAAATACTTTGAGGAAGTGGCATATACACAGTTTAAATGAAAGAGGTATTGCTATTTTATTCATCACATAACTGAAGGGAGCTTTTCTCTGTGCATGTGATCTGTCTTCTCTTCCAACAACTAAAACAGTAACAATAAAAAACCTGCTGTCTCTCCTCTTTCAGGATGCCATTTTATTCTACATTCCACAGATTGTGCAGGCACTTCGGTACGACAAGGTGAGGGTGTGAAACAGCTGCATCTGAACAAAACAGACTTTGAAAGAAGCTTTTAGACTTAAAGCTCCAAATCAGATTAAATTTAAGCTTAAACTAATGTTGCTTATTATTGTCTTATATCTCTAATACATAGCAGAATATTACTTTCACCTCTTTTATGAATGGGTAAACTTGAAAAACCATAGGCTATGTAGCTCATCTGTCAGGAAAGAGATTTTGTTATTGGAACCCCTGGTGAGGACTCAGTCTGAATAAAGCTTTTGAAGATCTGCATGAGACAAGCAGAAATAAAATTACATCACTATCCTTAGTCATTTTTCTGTGGAGTTCCAGAGAAGACATCTAGTGCTCCATCATGCATATGAAGACACATTTAACTTCATCTTGTAGTAGCTAGAAGTAAAGCTTTATGACCAAGTTCAGAGTTCATTACTGTGAGATCATTATCTGCCCACAAGGTATGTGAACTCTGTTCAGTGCATTATTTTCAGGTGAAGACATCCCCAGCTAGTAGTGTAGGTGACTGCATTTACTTATTTGAGAAGTTTGCATAGATAACTATGGGTAGGATTTCTTTGTACACTTACAATTTTATTTGTAAGTTTTTTCTTTCCAGAATGTCTGTGGAACTGCCAGCACGTGCAGTTCTTGCCACCAAAATGTGCAGTCCATTTGACACTGTCTAGATTTCTGGTATTATGGGAGCATTTAGTGATGCCAAGCAAGACCAATGTACGGTGATGTGCCTTCTACATATACTAGGAGTTGCCCTACGCACAAAGCAGAATTTTACATCCAAGTAAACAGAAATTACATTGAAGTGGGAAGGTTGGTTAGAATAATGGAATAGGTGAATAATAATGATAAAGTTCAGGTTGATTCACTGCCTGTTAATACACTGTCATTCTTCAAATGCCTTTTTAGCAATGTGAAAGAATGTGCAGAGGTCTTCTTCCCATCCATTAAATGTTTTTGACTTTGAAGAATAGCTCTGAGAAGCAGTAGTACTGAATCTGCTAGAGTCATAGTGATCTCTGATCCTTACTGGGCTGAATATGGTTGCAGATGGGTTACGTTAGAGAATACATCCTGTGGGCAGCTGCCAAATCCCAGCTCTTAGCTCACCAATTCATCTGGAACATGAAAACCAATATCTACCTGGATGAAGAAGGACACCAAAAAGATCGTGAGTGTTTTAAAATACAATCTGACTTGACCCCTTTCCTTGTTTCAATTCAGACAAAATTTCCTTTACCTTTCTGAAATAAGCTTCTGACACAAATGCTTCCCTTTTCACATGCAGCTGACATTGGAGAACTCCTGGAGCAGCTAGTAGAGGAGATAACTGGCTCGTTATCTGGCCCAGCCAAAGAGTTCTACCAACGGGAATTTGATTTCTTTAATAAAATCACCAATGTTTCAGCCATTATCAAGTAAGAGCTCAGAATTGGGGCTTTGGGGCTGCTTCTGTAATTATCAGTGTTGCTTTTAGGAGTACTGGGATAGTGTTTTCAGGAAAAAAGAATTAATGACTTGCACAATAAGAAATTACTTTTTTTTCTTAAATGTAGATTGAGAGTTGTAGTAGGATGCAATGGCTCATTTCAGTTTGACATCTAGGGATGATTCATACCCGTCCTGATTGCCATGCTCCTGCTTTGAGGTAGCAATCTGGCCAAAACCGCTCTTTTTTACTTTGGAAGCAGATGATTCTACATTTGAACTTTTTAGTTTTTAATCTGATTTTATCAAATACACTGTGGTTGTTAGTACTGGAATGAGGTTCCATAGAAAAATGCACTGATACAGGAATTAATTTGGTACAGCAATCGGTGTTCTTGCCCTAGTTGAAATCCCATCAGTCTAGTTGTCACCCACATAACTAATTTGGTTTTTTTTGTTATTCTGGCAAAGTTTTCCTGAAAAGTAGGAAGAGCTTGGTTCATGCAGGCAAAACAGCACATCTCTATTTAGGTCTTCCAGATTGATTGCCATTTTTTTTTCTTATTATAACTTTCTACCAGCATTTTCTGTGGAGTTTTAAAACAAACAAAACCCCACAAAAATACCTCAAACATAGGTAAACAGTTGAATACAATGGCCATTAACATTCTTTCTTTTCCTCTTCTTGAAGAGGTTTCATTGTGCAGTGTAATTAATACAATGATGATTGTTCTTTTTGGATATGTAAGGTCTAGGGTTTTTTCCTTCATTCCTGAATTGTGCTTATTGAGAAAGGTTTGGTCTCAAACACTGGAATGTTGATCTCTTCTGACTTCAAAGTTCTGCTCCTAGTAAGAGTCTCACAATTGGCTGTAAACTGCAGTAAGATCTGTAACTGAACTCTTATAAAGCCTGCCAGTGGGTGGCAGCAGCTCTGCACACAAGCTTTTGCTCTGTAAGTCTGGTTTCATTGCATATTTTTAAAACATTCTCTGGTGTGTGAAGGTATTTGAAAGTAATATGAAATGTATGTCCTGAAACATACTTCCTTTAAAATGAAGCTTTGTAAACCACCAGTATAGGGTCATCAGGATAAAGGATGCTTATGGCACAGAAACAAAGATCAGCTGTCTTTGATGTGCATGTTAAGACATTTTCTCCCAGTAGGATGAGTTAAAAGGGGGGGTTAGGATCTGAATATCTTGATATTTAGATTGAAAGCAATCCACTCTTTGTTAGTATGAAGTAATAATTAAGCAAGAGATAATAACTGTGCTTTACAAGCATAAGGTTTTGCACCCCAGCCTTAACACAAAACTATTTTGTGCATCTCCAATGTAAAGACAATAGGAGAAGATGCTGTTTGCTTTGTAAATGGCATAAATGAATGTCTGTAATCTGAGATCATTTCATTAAGTGCTACATTGCTGCTTCAGTGATCTGTTGTACTGCTTAAAAGGAGGGCATAATACATACCTTTTCCTTGCATGCTGCATCAGGTGAGCAAGCAATTATGTGACTGACTACAGTAGATAGTTCACACCATTTGCCTGTGCAAATTGGGCAATTGTTCACACTCATCATTAACCATTTTACCAATTATCCAGTTGACACCTGCAGTCATGCTAAGTATGTGAACAAATTACTCATGTAATTGCACAGGCATTTTGCTGGCTTGTCCCTTTCCAGCTAGCATTGTTCTTACTGTAGAATAAAGTTCCACAAGGGAAAATTATACCCATAAAACTATAGCAGTACTTACCAAGGTATAATTCTGCTCAAATCCCTGTAAAAGGAAGAGTCTTCTTATATTTCATTCACATCTCTTATGCTATTTGGGTTTGTCAACAACCTGTATGTCAAATCAACGTTAAATCTAATAAATTAAGACTGTAACATCCATTGAGTACAATGTAGGTACTAGCCTCAAATTTGCTTCAAACTTACACAGACTACACTAAAAATCTTTCCTCTTGTAGCAAAGAGCTCTTACTGCACCCTTCTAGAGAACTTGCAGGCTCCATACCTAACTGGAACATTTTCTATTTACATACATACTAGACATTATTCTAATTTATCTTTCTAGGCCATTCCCTAAAGGAGATGAAAGAAAAAAAGCTTGTTTGAGTGCTCTATCTGAGGTGAAAGTGCAGCCTGGTAAGAAGTGATTCAATTGTATCATATAGTGGGCTTTTTCTAGTCAACAGAAATACTGGATTTTCTGCAAGTATATCTTGAAATCTCTGCTAGTGGAAAGGTTTTGATGCTGATATCTGTTCTTCTTTTACAGTTGGATTTTCTCTTGATGCAACTCAAAATATTTTTACCCATCAAATAATTTCTATGTGGTGCATTAAAACTTGCTCAAGAGCAAGTTAGATAATGCACATCACAGATAAGATTAGAAATGTGTGTCTGAGGAGGGAAGATAAATAAGCTCTTCTTTGGGCTACCTTTTTTAAAAAGATTAAATGCTTCTGAGAAGTTGTTACCTCAAGAATGAAGCATGTCCAGTTGCTTTCATTCTCCTATTTGTCCCATCAGGCATTCCCTTGAAACAACATTGGGGAAAAAAAAGTGATCAAGTTTTGTAAGGACCTTCAATCAGAATCTTCTCTTTAAAATGGCATTTGATGAAAGCTTTTCCTGATCTGTTTGACAGGTCTCAATTCTCCTACTGTGTGTTGGTTGCTAAGGGCCCTTCCTAGTGCACTGGGATGTGCTGCCACATCAGCACACATCAGGGGCTGTTGTGAGAGAGGTCCTGTCTGTCCATTTCTGCTGTATTGGTTCTAAACTGCATTCTATTGGTTCTTGGCAGTCACTCAGTAATGCCAAGGGTACTGCATCCTTCATGACTCACAGTGAAATCTCTAATTTAACATTTTATCTCCTTCTTTCTGTCTGTACTGAAGGTATAGACACATTTGTTATTCACTAGCTTTCATTGTCACACTACCTGTGGATTAATTTTCACCTTTCTTCTCCATTTTGCAGGCTGTTACTTGCCCAGCAATCCTGAAGCTATCGTTCTGGACATTGATTACAAATCAGGAACTCCAATGCAGAGGTATCATGCTCTTACTATATTCTTGCATTATTAATTCAGGATATTTATGGTGTTTTTTTTTTAGAAATTCTTGTTTACCTAACTTACCACCATCTTTGTTTTTGTTACAATTTAGTGCAGCAAAAGCACCCTACCTGGCCAAATTTAAAGTGAAACGATGTGGAGTCAGTGAGCTTGAAAAGGAAGGTTAGTAACTGCCTCTTAATCACTGATGATACTAGTTAAGAGTCAGAAATTTGTCTCCTTTAGTGACTTGTACTGCTGCTTTATAATTAATTCCATGTTGAATTTTATCTGCAGCGGCTCAGCTCAGAAGTGAAACTTTAATAAAGGGAAAGAAAATTCTGAAAACTTAAATCCATTCTTTTTGCAATTTTTTTAAGTCCTAGGAAGCAAACCACATAGGTATCTTGAAGAAATGGTAACAGTTCCTTTAGTCAATGCATATTGCTGGTTTTAGACTGTAATGAACTCCAGGGTTTGGCACTTTTTTTTTTCCTCATAAATTTTGTGGGATGCTCTATTTGAACAGCTTAAGGCAGTTCAGGCTTTTACAGGTAAATCTTGAATACTATTTTGTTATGTTCCAGTTGACAAAGGGCATCTTACGGCATTCACCTTGCAAGGCAGAAATACCTGCAGTGCACCTGCAGTGGAAGGTGGTTGTGAGTGCAGGAGGCTGGTCATGGCAGGAGGTTCCTTATGCCATCTGTGTGTGGGTTTTGCTCTGTGCTCTCCCTGCAGGTCTGCGCTGTCGTTCCGATTCCATTGATGAAAGTGCCGAAGAAGGGGTGGACAGTAAGAAAATCTGCTGGCAGGCAGCTATCTTTAAAGTGGGAGATGACTGCAGACAGGTACAAAGCTGTTCTAGAAGACAGATTTGGGGGTGACAAAATGAAGGAAATAATTTTATTATAGAAATATTTACCTTTGGAGCTTTGAGAATCCCTCCTCTAGTCTGTAACTAGTGCAGAGCTCTGTTGAGCCACTAGAGAAATTTTGGCTTGGAAATAAGCTATTTTTTCAAGACAATTTTCCATGACTTAAAATTCTTTTTCAGAGTTTATTTTTTCAATCAAACTATTGGTAAGATAGCAGTATTTCTGAGCTGATATCTTGTACATTGAAGTTTGGTAGGCTTTGACTAAGAGGGAATGCTAGCTGTTATCTCTGGAGTTATTAGTATCTCTTTTATCAAACAGTGATAAAAAAAATTGTTCTTCATAAGTCAGCAGTTAAATCTTCAGTGTTACTCACTACCCACTTGAACAGCATTTATCTCTTCCCCCTTTTTGATTGTCCCCAGAGCCACAGTGCTTGCACATGCACACATCTGCAGACCTGCTGGAGTAACTTAATGTTCTCTTCAGAGTTCTTCAGAACATTTTTGTGATCTAAGTTATGATCTGTAACCCCTGTAATGCTTGTGTGATTTTTTTCTTGTGTAACAGGACATGTTAGCTTTACAAATCATCGATCTCTTCAAGAACATATTTCAGCTGGTAGGCCTGGATCTTTTTGTGTTTCCATACAGAGTGGTGGCCACAGCTCCTGGGGTAAGTGGGCAAATAACTTTACTGCGATAGAAAATAATTCCTAGTTGAAAATACTTTCTCCTCCAGCACACATAAAAATTCCATAGTGCAAGGAAATACTGCCCACATAGCTTCTGCCAAATACTTGGAGTACCAGTGACAAAAGAGTCTTTCCTCTGCTGCTTCCTGCTTTTCTAAAGCTTTTGGCTCTGAAATTTTGCTGCCTGTAGTTATTTATTCATGTTTGTTGTTTGATTTTTTTGGAACTACATTGTGCAAGCCAGTGGAAAGTCAGAGCTTGTTTTATGCTGCATGAAAATCCTAAAAAAAATGCTGTGTTTTTTTTTATGAATAAACTAGAAATGCTGTATTCAGTGATCTATAGGCTTCCCCACATTTCCCAGGGGACCTGTATGACTGCCAAGAGCCATGAACAGAATATACGTTGGGAGCGTGCTTTACAGCCCTGTTTCTCCTCTTCCCCTCCAGTGTGGTGTTATTGAATGCATTCCTGACTGCACATCCCGTGACCAGCTGGGCAGGCAGACAGACTCTGGGATGTATGATTACTTCACTAGGCAATATGGAGATGAGTCTACCCTTGCATTCCAGAAGGTAAAATATCAGTTGGCAAGCACAGTCAAAATTTCAACTGAGAAACATTTTAGCTACAAGAAATAATGACAAATAATTGGATAATGGCTACCATAATGCTGTGCCTGGTTTCTGGTGCTCATAATCCATTTGTAGCTGTGAGTTAGCTAAAGAAGTTACTGCAACTGCAGATGTATGGAAAATATAATTGAACATTGCTTCATACTAATCACAAAGGCAAAAAAATGAAAAGCACTTAGTTCAGCTGTGTCTGCTCCTGGGATGGAGAGTTATTAAATTTTCCATGTTTTCTGATGTGTTTGAACTTCTTGTTGGCACAGGCTCGTTACAACTTCATCCGCAGTATGGCTGCCTACAGCCTGCTCCTGTTCCTGCTCCAGATTAAAGACAGGCATAATGGCAACATCATGCTGGACAAAAAAGGACACATCATTCATATTGGTCAGTCATATCCCCACTGAAGTTTCAGTAGTTCCCTTTTCCTTCTGCTGTAAGTATTGGTCCCAGAAGGCAGTGAGCCATTTCCCTGTGGAGAGCAGGCTACGGGCTGAGCTGGCAGTTTGTAAATATCCCTGACGGTTTTTTTTATGCCTGCTCAGTGTTGTATGTGTATTTGTGTTAGCTACTTCTGTGTAGAGTTAGCTTCACAAAGTTTTGCCAGCTTTAGGAAAGAATCTACATACATGTGGATTGATGATGTATGTATACATGATGATGCATGTATACATCCACATATGTGTGTGTGTATATATGTATAGGTATGTAAATATATCTTTGGGTTCCTTTCATTAATGTATGAGTAGGAATAAAAGTTGACAAGTAAATGTATATGACTTTGTGAGGCTGTAACCTCTGCTTTAGCTTTGCTTTTCTGGAACTTCACAGATGTTTCTGTACAGCTTTTATTGTTTGATACCATCATTCTTTAGTCTAATGCCATGGTGATGATTCTTTTGTTGCTGATCAGCAACAAAACATTTGCTGAACATCTCACCAAAGCTTTTTTCCAGTCAGACTTGAAATATTGGTACAAAAAGTAGATATTAATACATGAAATCCACCTCTCCTTTCTTCTGTAAGCTTTGACAGCTCACAATTAACCAACCAAATTTATGAGGCAGCTTATCTTTTGTGTACAGATTTTGGATTCATGTTTGAAAGCTCACCTGGTGGAAATCTGGGCTGGGAGCCTGACATTAAGCTGACTGATGAAATGGTGATGATAATGGGAGGAAAAATGGAAGCAACTCCATTCAAATGGTTTATGGAGATGTGTGTCAGAGGCTATCTGGCAGTTAGGTAAGGTGCTTTTAACTGTTCAAAAGAGGAAGTGCTTGCATTCCTAAAACCAGATGAGAGGATAAATAATAATAAACATTTGTCTGTAAGAGGGCTGAGCCTGTCAGACTGTCTTGGTGCATCTTGAAAATATTGAAATAACTTAATAATTCTTCAATTTTATAGCCTAAATTTGTTGGGTTTTTTCTTCCTGTTCTTATGTTATATTTGAAAATTTTATATCTTATAGTCAATTTAAAGATATGTGTTGTTGCACTAATCTCTCTCAATTTAATATACAGTTAAAACTTTGCAGTAAGAAGCTACTGGAGAATCAATATCTTCATAAATATGACCATCACGTTAATCACCATTTCAGCTAGAGTTAATTGGGTAGGGATGTGAAAAAGTGCTACAGTTTTCTATTGTAAAATATGCAGGGGTTTTGGTAGCTCAGTTCTTCAGCTGTGATTGACAGGCAGTCACTATAAAGATTTGCAGCTTCCCCTTGCACCATACCAAGCCAACAGGGATTGCTTTAATACACAGGAGCACTAATAAATCTGTATGAAGAGGTGCTGCATGTGGGGAGGAGGACAGTACGTGAGAGTCTAGATAAAAGCTCATTCTATCACAAGTATAAAGTGGTAGTAATGTTACCTTAGAGAATCAGTTTCTTAAGGTAGTAGCCCCAGAAAGGTCTGTCTGGGAGTCAAGCTCAGTTTGGTTCCTTGACAGGGAGCAGCCTGGAGAAAGTTTTGTGTCAAGGCAAAAATGTCACCAAAGTATTATAGTAACGGCTTGGTAGGTAATACATGTTGTAAGTGGGAAGAGAGGAAGGAAAAGGGAAGCTGGGCTGATGTAGCAAAGAATTACGTGAAGTAATTAGGAATTTGAAGATAATCTGTTGCTGTGATATTGCTGGTTTCAGCCTTCTGTATTGTGTTGATGCACTGATTCACCTTTCTGATGACAAAGAAATGTTGTTTACTAAAGCATTGCCTTCTATAATCCTTGAGACTGCTCATTGTGCAGCATTCTGAGTACCTGGTAGTCCAACATAAAGGAGTGAAATTTAATTAAAAGGACAGATTGCAATCAATGGTGTAGTAGCTCCACCAGCAAATGTAAGAGGATTATATCTGTTGATTTAATTACAGAAAAAGGTAAGATCCAGCTTGTTGAACTCCTCAGCTTGCCTGCTTTACCTACTTAGGCTGCAGAAGTTTGCATGCTGTAACCTTTTTGTCCTCTTCATCTCTAGGCCTTACATGGATGCTGTTGTCTCCCTGGTTACATTAATGTTGGATACTGGGCTGCCCTGTTTCCGAGGGCAGACAATCAAGCTGTTGAAGTAAGTCAGTGTATGTATGGACTGGGAAAACATTCTCCTGTTCTTCATAGAATGTTTACTGTCAACTTGTGCACTGAGCATAGGTGGCATGCTACTCGGATATCAACACTGGAAAAATTGTGACTTTTTTTTTTATAGAGTGTTCCAAAAAGTAGGAACTCCAAAGGCCTTTTCATAGAATTAAGTTCGGACTGTTCAATGACTGCAGGTACATGGCTTATCTTGAGTTTGTAGGACTAGCAAAGTCTATAAAATAAAGATTGATAAGTAGTTTGTTACGGAGACTGATGTCCTTTGAAATGTTGAACTCTGAAGAGCAGCATGTTAAAATTTGTCTGTTGTGCCATCCATCAGCTTACACAGATACAGGTTCTAATGTGACACTTTCAACAGTCATTCAGGCTTAAGCTTCCAAAGTTAGCTCTGGAGTGAGCAGCATTAGCCCAGCATTTCCTGCTCATAGCTCCCTAAAATCTCCCAAAGATAAGCATGGATTCACAACACAGGATGGATTGGAGAATAAGGGCACTACTAGGTACAAAGATACTTGAAAAGCAGCAGCTGCCTAGAAAGAGGAAACTATTTTCCTTAAGTTACAGCTAGACTAATGAGAAGCCCACTGCCCCAGTCTCTGTGAGGAGACTTAATGGCAAGTGCTTATTAAAACATTCCAGAACTTGTCCAGGGTAGTCTCACAAGAAACAGGAACTTGCAGCAAGTGAAATCAACACCTGGCTAAGCTTGTGCAGACACACTTGTTTCGTGCTCAAAGGAAACCTCACTGATTTTACTCTTCCTTTTTGTGATTTTCTGCATATAGGCACAGATTTAGCCCCAACATGACGGAACGGGAGGCGGCAACTTTCATCATCAAGATCATCCAGAATTGTTTCCTCAGCAACAGGTTTGGCATCAGTGCATGTGTTCTACCTATGGCTAAAGGATGGTCATCGAGCTTTGAGCAGAACTAAAAAGTAGAGTTTTATCAGTCAGAGACCAAACGTTTTTGAGTTGTTGATCTTTAGATAATGCAAGATAGCAGTTTTGCTTCTGAATATGCTGCATCTCCTCCCTTTTATGCTGGGAAGGAAGATTTAAGCCCAGGCCAGTCAAATAGCAAGGATGCATAGTCTCAAGAAGCGTGCGAATGAGTAGAAAGATTCCAACCACTACTCTGGTACACACTGTCAGAGTGAATCTTTGGCCAAAAAGTTGAGCATTTTGGCTTGTATGCTAGAGCATGACCAACAGTACTATTAGGGTTGTATGTCTAGTTGTGACGTCTCCTTTTATATAGGGTAGGGTCACCTCTACAAATAAAGGAATAAACAGTAAATAGTAGTATTGAATGGCAACAGGAATGGCATGGCTTCTAGTCAGGATGAAGAGGGATTGATCTTGTAACTGGTCCCCTTTAAGTCCCCTTCATGGTTCATTGGTCTGAGTAAGAATTAATCTGAAACAGGACTACAGTGTTGGGCTTTTTTTTTTTCCTTCATGATTTGATACTACATTAATTTACTAATCATTTTGCTAGACCATGCAAGTTATTATATAATATTGGCTAAGGAAAATGTCTTAAGCAGAGAGCTCAGGCAGTGTGGTCTCTGAATATCTTTGTAGCTGGGCCATGTTTATTTGTCATCTACTATTCAGTATACTGAACAGAATAATCAGTTTTGTCAGATAATTAGCAATTTAAAAAAGTTATCACCAGCTAACCAATCAACTGTAGGTTTTTTCCCTTCAAGTATAGAAATAGTTTGGTACCTTGTGCAAAACTTTTGAAAGGAAATTACATGTAATATGTAAGTTTATTGCATTTAATACTTTCAATGCAATAAATTCAGTACTCAATAAAACATGCATTTAAGAAGTTTATCATCCCAGATAATACTTTGTGGGATGTATTGGAGAGCCTATACAAACTGTTGGGTAGTCTCATTAGGTCAGCTTGAGGCTGGTACAGCTCACTGGCTCAGATATGGCCTTGCCAGAACTGAATTGGATTTTCTAGTGCCTGCTGGTGCATCTGCTCAGAATCTTAGGTTAAAACTGGGGGTCATGGAGGCAGCCATGCTGCTGTGTGAATGCACAGAGTCAGCTTAGTTCTGACAAGCTTGAGCTTCTTTACCTGTGGCATGGTTAGTCTGTGACCTGAATAAGCTCAGCCTGTGTATAATTGAGTTATCTCTAACAAGGCTTAGATTTGATTGTTCAGTCACTCATCAGAGATGCTGCTATTAATGCAGTTACTTCCTGTGCACTTTTATTTTCATTGTTAGCATTCTCCTTGATTAGAATTACTTTTATTTCCACATAATCCCTTCTCCATGCAATCATGATGATCTTGCTTCCTTCACGATGCATTTCCTTCTCCTAAAGCAAACTGCTAATACAATGTGAAGTGCTTTTGGCTTTTCCAGATCCAAGCTGCTGTTGCAACATTGAGAAACATGGAAATACTTTGTTTTTTACCTAAACAAGAACAGGATGTTTTGTGCTCTTCATAACAGTATCTGGGCCTTCACCATGCCTTCAAAGCATGGACGGCTAGCTTTGATTAGCTGCTGATCTCCTTCACACATGTATTGGTTCTATGGGATCTTGAAGTTTTGTTTCTGTGACAATGGGGGCAGTGTTTTTTTAAACTTTTCCTTACCTCTGGCTTTGCTTTCCTTCTCTAGGAGTAGGACATATGACATGATCCAGTACTACCAGAATGACATCCCCTACTGAGACACTATTCACTGCCGAAGTGAAACATGCAGCCCTGAGCCCTCACTCCAAGCGTGTAATAAAAAGGAGAAGCTCAGTCACACCTCTCTTAACTTCCATCCTTTGTGTATGTGTGTGCATGTGGGTACAGGTTTCCTGGACATTGCAACAATCCATTGGATTCATTCTTTCCTCATTTACCAGATTATAGATAGTTCTGTTTTTCCGTGGATTTTTGGAGTTAAGCTGCAATCACAATAAAAACTGTAGTAAGATTATGAATGTGTGAAAGAGGTAAAGCTTGTGGAGTTTGATAATTGTTCATGCACTACAAGGATTTTATACCTTAAAGTTTAAAAAACCATTTCCTGCACAATCCCACAAAATGCCATGGAAGGGAAGGGTGTGGATTTCGCTTTGGAAGCAGAAATGCTAACTCCTCCTAATTTTACTGTAGAAAAAATCTGATAATCATCCAAGGTGGTGATGCCTGTGTAGCTGTTTTCATACTTTGCACTGTAAGTGGTCAGTATTTCCTATGTACATGAAGAATGTATTTTTTCCTTTTGTGTGTTTAAAAAAAAAGACTCTACGGAAGATATATTTAATCTATAAAATGTAATAAAAGACCTCAGACTTGGCCTCTGTTCCAAATCTGTTGCCGTGTGCTGATTTTGGTTTATACACTACCTCATTCTTCCCTTCTACACTGCTCAGGATCTTGTGCCCCTTCTTTTTGATGGAGGAATTGGGTATTTTTTCAAACGACTTTTTTTTGTTAACAGAAGTAATGTTTGGTGTGACACTTGTGTACTTGGGAGCTGAAACAGAGCACGCAGGTGCTAGCCCTGGGCTTGGACACAAATCTTCAGGGTTTCCTTTCCTACCCGTTGCGGTTCCAGAAGGTGCTCGGGGCACCTCAGCCTGCCTTTTTCAGCCGCGGCCGGGGCCTCGCGCTGCGCGAGGGCGGCTCGCGCGGAGCGGCGCCCGCCTAAAGCGCGCTCGGGCCTGAGAAGCCTCACGCAGAGGAGCTCGGAGGTGTCGTGAGGGGGACACAGCCCAGAGGCGGGGCTGGGAGAAAGCGGGACCCGCCCTGCCGACTCATGCCCAGAAAAGGGCTCAAGGCTGAGGGCGAAGGATTCCCGAAGGAGACACAGCCTTGAGGTGGGTTCAGCACTGAGATGGGGCCGCGCCGTGAGGGGTCCGGGCCCAGAGAGGCTGGGTGGGGAGTGCACGGTCTTAAGGAGGAGGTCGTCGTTGTTCACACAAGGGCACCGGTTTACCAAGAGGCAGCCGTCGCCCCGAGGGGCATGGCCTTAGGCTCAAGTCGGTTTCCTGGGGTTACACGCGAGCATGGCCGTAGTGTCTTGCCAGGTCTCGCAGGGTAGCCTGCCTATGAGGGGACGGGTGGGTGCCTGGCCTGTAAGGCAAGTAATGTGGCTGTACCTGCATCTTCTCCTTGGTAGTGTGCCCTTTTGAGCACCTTTGACTCAGCGTTTAAATCTCTCAAGGTGAGTTTCTGGTTTCTGAAGGAATTCCCAGTGTGTCCCTTCGGCCTAGAGCAGCTGAAGCTGCTTTGAGGGGCAGCCAGCCAAAAGGCAGCTTGGCTAAGGAGGGCAGCAAAAACAGCAGAGGCAGTGGCAGGGAGGTGCGGTGCTGGCTTTACAGGGGTGGGAAAGGGGGCATTGAGGGCAGCAGGCTTTGGCTTTGCCTGTGAGATGGGGTCTTTGTGTGAGGAGGGCCCATTTCTCACTGGTGTGTAAGTGCTGCAGCCTGCTGGTTTCACTTGAAAAACGTCTCAGGCTTTTGCCATGGGTATTAAAATGGGTCACGTGCCACTGTCTGTCACCTGTGCAGTGGGCAGCTCACAGTAAGGTGGTCTCTGAAACCCTTTCTTCATTAGCAAAATGGGAAGGTGCCATTGGCATTCTAAAAAGAAGGTTTTGGTGGTTTACCACAGGGAAGTAGTGTGTAAGAAATGCTTTATTTATGTAATTCCACTTTATTACACAAGCAAACTGGGATATGGAATACTTTTTGTGCTCTGTGGCCAGTTGTACCCGTTCAGGCTCCATAGAAAAAAGTAGCTGATTGACAGTGCAAATGTGGTGTGCTTCCCCACAACTTTGCTGTAGCAGAGTGGGTGGAGTGATGAGATCTGCAGGCTTCTTCTCAGAAGAAGTGCTGAGGAGTTCTAATATTTTGCTAATATAAGTTAAAAGTTGATATACATGTATTTTCCTTTCCTGCAACTCAAAATAAGTATACTGTATAAAATAATAACCCCAATGAGTGTCATGAGCAGCCTTACTGTGAGAAAATCAATTAGGAGCTAACATAAAGGGAGATGGTATCAGAAGTTGCTTTTTTGAATGGTTCCAGGATAGATGAATGCCATTATGTGTAAACTTCTTAACAAATGCTTGTAGTATTTTTGTTATAAATATCTGGGACTAGAAGTTGTTATCAGATGATGAGTATCCTAATATAATAATATTAGGAATAAGAAACAGAGCTCTGTTAATGCCAGACTTCAGAAAGTCACTCCCAGCTGCAATCTCAAATCACACCTCAATTAAGTGTGTTGGGATGTGTAGAATTTGGTAGAGTGCAATTGAAGGGTTTTGTATCACAAAGTGATTGAGCCTAAGTGTTCTTCACAGTGCTTGATTATTTTATGTACTTCAGCTGGGTTGTCTGGAGAGCTGACATGGGCTTTGGTTCTGTAAAGTTTGTGCAGAGAGATGGATGCAGCTGCAGCCAACTGACTTAGGGGTTGGCTGGAGTTAGCACCTGAACAAGCTCATTTGCACTATGCTCTTAAAAACTGTAAGGTTACTGCATTATCTTGGTTGGACCATTTCTTCTGCTATGGAGCTTGCAGTAATGTGAATATGTTAAAACTGTGTTAGTAGGAATGAGAAGCTCTTTCATCTCCTTTCTTGCTGTGGTTTCTGGTGACGGTGTGTGCCCCAAAGCTCTCCTACTGGCATCACCAGATTTCATTTTCACAACCTGACTCTGTCTCCTTCCCCTCCCCTTGGGGTTCCTGCCCACAGCACAAAGGTTGGAGAGAACTCCCCTATAACTGAGTATCCTCTGAGATACAGAAGGGATTAGGCAGTTTACATTTAATCATGCAAGGCAGTACCCTAAAGATTCTTCCTAAAGGGGATGTGTTCTTTATCTTTCTCCAGGGACACGGAGGAGGTGAGAATACTAAGATGCTCCAGAATATTGGAACAACTTGTCCTTGCTGCCATCTCTAAGCATCTGGAGGAAAGGAGGCTTCTCACAAATAGTCAACATGGATTCCGTAAGGGGAAATCATGCTTGTCTAATCTGATAACCTTTTATGAGGATATCAGTAGATGGTTAGACGAGGGTAGTGCAGTGGATGTGAT
>VYZU01012088.1:25907-70290 GCA_013401355.1 Ceyx cyanopectus
TCTCCATCTCTGGAGACACTTAAGACCCGCCTGGATCTGTTCCTGAGTGACTTGGTCTAGGTGATCCTGCTCAGGCAGGGGGGTTGGACTAGATGATCTTCTAGGTCCCTTCCAGCCCCTAATTTCTGTGATTCTGTGATTCTGTGATTGCAAGCACTTCAGAGATACTGAATCAATGCAGTTGGAGATGACATAGACCTTTTTCACCTTCATCATCCCACCAGGGAAGGATATGTCCTTTACAGAAGGAGACTGATGGGACTTTCAGAAGTTGCTCAGGTAATTAAGAACAGAAAGTATTCTGAAGTTTTTTGTCACCAAACTTTATGTCTGAATATGTCCTGATACCTCCCACAGCCCTGGGAGAAAAGAGGCATAAAAAGAGGGGGGAGGAAGCTATATTTTAAAAAGGAAAAAAAAAAAAGTTTTATTGAAGAAAAGATGCTCCTGTGGTTTTTCTGCTCTCAGAAATTCCAGGCCATGGTGAGAGACAGACTTTTCTTGCTATACCCACTGCAGTTCTTTCTGTGTTGGTCATGCATATAAAGAGCCCTTAAGAAAGGAGCAAAATTTATAGTGATTCATTTGCATCTGATGGACCCAGGGTTCAGTGCTAGTGGTAACTTGATCAGCACTATTCAAATGCTAATCTCATTATGCGTGTTAGAGACTGCAGCGCAGCAATCCAGCTCCATTAGTGCAGTGTGCCTGTGTGATGTTCTGGCTGGTAGTAGGTTTGTGGTACCCCCTGCAGACACCCAGACCCTGCTGCACAGCACCAGGGTTGATAGGCAGAGAATGGGAACCTTAGAATGGAGGAGCCAGTGGAATGAACAAACAGGAGATGAGCTGGAGTCCTCGTTGGAAAATGCTGGAGAGAGAAGGGATTGTGGCCAACAGAACAGTTTAAATTAGGCTGTTTTGTTTTGGGTTTTTTTCCCCGCCATAAATATGTCCATCTTTTTTCCCTTGCTTCTGCAAGAGTGATGTCAAAAAGAGCAGTTAAACAAATGACTTTGTCCTGAATGTAGATACATCTTAAAAGCACGTTTAAGAATTGTTAATTGTTCCTGTGCTGTTTGATGTTAAGACATGGCATTTTTGCTTGTTCCATGTAACAAGGACTTTGCAAGTTCCATGTAACTGCCAGGCAGTCTGTGGCACATTCAAGGGTAGAATTCACAGGGAGTTGTTTCTAGATCAAGGCTTTGTCACACAACCTTGTTCCTGAAAACACTTTGAAATAGTGCTTGGGGGTGCTGCTGCAGTTTCCAGACCTGGTGTGAAGGGTGCCTACCCCAGACTGTTCACTGCAATATATCAGTAGTCTGTATGCAAGTTTGAGATTTTGTTTGTTTGGGGTTGGGATTTTTTGTGCCTTGTCTGCTTTTGTAAGGGTTCTGTGTTTAAGAGGTCACAGGAGTTAGAATCCTGAAGAAGCAAGATCTGTAAGGTGACATAGTACATCTATTAGATAAGCTACTTAGCTGGCAAAAGCAGATGAGCTCTGATAATGCTCAGTCCTGGCATTAGCTGGCTTATTAAATTGCACAGCCTCCCCAAAAGGACTGTTTTTCTGGTGTTACCAGAGCTCTGTAAGTCCTGTGTGATGCTTTTGTGTTTATATCCGAACAGTATCAGTTGCCCAACAGCAGTGACAGTGTTGCTCTGAGTCTTGTTACTCTAACAACCCCTGTCCAGGGTCAGCCCAGCCAGGGTTAGCCTCAGCAAAGAACTGCAACCATGCAAGTGTTGAGGTTTATGAACCTTCTCTGTGGCTCTGCAACCTGTCTGGGGAAAGCGGACCAGGGAGGTTGACACAGATAAGCAGTCATAGTAATCACTCAGGGAAACAATAATGGCTGGCAATTCACTGCAGAGAGAAGTGGCCTCCCTGACTGCATTCAGGTGTCTCTTTCCAAGGGAAGCATGGAAGCCAAAAGGGGAAGAGAATTGGGGTGATTGTGGGTCTAAGTGCCCACATGAAGACTGTATTATATACCCTTACAACCCCCTGACACACACACCCTTGGGAATTAAAAACCCCTCCCTGGCAACAAGTACTAAGGTAGATATGTGTCTTGGTCTGTTCTTAAGCGAGTTGTCTCAGCTTTGTAGTGACAAATTTGGCAAAACAAATTGTGTTTTGCTGGGGGAGGGAAGCGTCTGAATTGTACCAAGTCTTAAAAGACAGTTCCAGCTCTATGTATTGATTCAGAGTAAACATATGGTGTGGTAACTTTGATCTTGAGGTAAGAAGGGACAAACATGGAATTCGATTCTCATAGAGGTATAGCAGCGACACCTCACAGAGAGCAGCACGCCTCTGGAGTACAAAAAGATGAGAGAGAAAATCACATTGCTGTGATATTGCTATGATGTAGTTCTCTTCCCCAGTGCAACACTTGGTGTATTGTATTTTGCCTGCTGCATTTAAGCTTTTTAAAGATGCTTGCTGTTACTGTACAGATGAAGACTGTACCTATGCATCTTGCATGCACATGTGCAGACCATCTCCTAGTGCAGGCCATTACTCTTTGGAGCACAGACTTGGCAGCTCTGCAGTACCCAGCCGCATCGCACAGAGTCCTGGACATATTGCAAAGCTGCTTCTTGTGCTGGACACTGCTGTGCTGATTGTACTTGAGTGAGTGATCTAATAAAGCTACTTATGGGTGTTATGCTTCAAAGAACTTTATTAACCTAGGTAAGTAACAAATTACAGGAACACATTATGTTCTGGTATTGGCAGTCAGAAACTTGAATTTTACTGTCAGGCCTGTCTGCCTGCACCAGAAAAAGGATTAGTAAAAGTAAGGTAAGGATAGTTGTAGCTCTGAGGATAACTGACTAAAGAATTTTGCCAAGTATTAGAGATTGTAATTTAGCAGCACATTCTAGAGTATCTGAACTCTCACGACCTAGACAGGAGCTGTTGCTGTCCAGTTTTCAGAGGTTCCCTGGCCTGCAAAGGGATTCCTGGCTCCACATCTTAGGCTAGGGCAGGATGAAAGTCAGCTTTCCTATTTGGCTTTGGAGATGAGTTGCTCATCCTTCAGATTACATAGGCATGGTGGAAATGAAGGGTAAAGCTGACTCCCATGGATTCATGGGAAGGATTCCAGCATTGCTAGTGCTGCCTTTTCCTCTCCAGATCCTGCATAACTGGGCAAGAGCCTTGTGAGCTGTGGGAGGTGAGCTCAGCTACAGTTGCCCCAGAAAACAGACCTGAAAATTAGCTGTTTGTGCAGCCCTGTTAGGTAGCAGCTCTTTCCAAACCTGTTGTCTGTAGAACTCTGGTAATTAGAGCCAGATGCTGAGCTCGGGTCTTGGCTCTAGCACGGGCCTCTAAGCTGTATGTGAGGCTGAATGGGGCTGATTGCTCTCAGTCCTTAACCGTGATCCCGCTCCTTTTGTCGGTCCTGCAGCCCCGCAGCTCCGTGGGTGGGCGGCAGAGGGCACTCTGAAACAAGCCATAGTGCCTGGGACATACGGACCAAGCCACTGAGAAACAATCTGCCTTTCCTGTAAGGCGAGCAAGTCTGGCAGGGAAAAACCTTGCCATGACCTTTAGCTGTGACAGATCTGTCACGGCAAGCACTGACTGGTCGAGCTAGCGAGTACCTGAATATCAGATATGAAATTGCTCAAGAGCCTGGCAGTTTGTATTCCAGCATATTCTGCTGGGGAGGTTTTTGACCTTCCAAGGGACATAAAAGACATGCATTTTGCTGACTCCACACTGTTGTCTCAGGTGAAGCCTTTAAATTTATGGGTGTCCTCTGGCATAGCACACATGCAGAAATCCATAGTGCATTTACCAAAAAAAAAAAGACCAGAGGTTTGTCATGGACACTGCTGTAGTTTTTCTTGTTATTATCACACCATGTTGGATGACCAGCAGCTTTGTTCACCTCCAGAGGAGGTTACACTTCTGTGGTTCTGTGCACATGCATTTCTGGAAAGCTGCTTTGGGGTGAAGGGTGTTCTATGTGCAGACTCCGATATAAATTGTCCATTATTTTAAGGTTCATTAGTAATTACTAAAAAATAAAAACCTCCTGACATATCAGTAGTGTAACATTCTCTCTTTACCTTTGAGCAATTTGCCTTGGACTTCACCTTTGCAGTAGGAAGGTAAGAAGGAGGTAGGAAGCAGATAGCACTATGAAGTCTTTAAGCATCATAGAATAAGCAGAACACAAATAGTAGGATGAGGGAAGAAAATGTGTCCAAGGGACGAAAACATTTTGTTGCAACTGTAAAGATTTCATTTATATGAATCAGTTCTGTGGTCATTTTGAGTCAAGTAGCAGTTGTCTTCCCTATGCTGTCTGTAACAGACATGAGATCAGGTGTTTAGAATCCTCTGCCATGAAGATAGCCCAGGTCTGTGCTGTTACCAGGCTTAAAAAACACTGTTTATGGATAGATCCCAATAGGATTTGGGCTCTGAAAAGTGCTTTCTCCCCCTTACCACACATGTAAACTGGGATTTGAACTTCAATGCTTTCTTTTAGCATCAAGCCTGGTCTTTAGGTTGCAACCCTAGACAATAAAGAAGCAAGTCCAGCTATAGCTGTGGTTGTGTCACAGATCAGATCTCAGAGGGGCATGCAAACGTGTATGTGTATAAATATATATATATATAGTATTTTCAAGCTCATTGGGTTGTAGACAGGATGACTAGATCAGAGGGAGGGATTAAGCTCTAAGTAAGAAAACAAATCTGCCAAGGAAATACCTAAGCTGGATCTACAAGGAAACCACAGAAAGACCTCAGGAACTAGAAAACTGTTGCTTTTCAAGGACAATGCTGAAAACAATTTTTATCCTGCCTTTCTGCTGACTCTGTAACTATTCTTCCAATTTGAAGAGAGTTTTCTTTCCTTTGAGATGCAGCTCTTATCAGCTTGTGGGACGAGTGACTCAGTGAAATGCCTGAGGCTATAGGAACAGGACTGATAGTAACTTAGTTCCTACCTATTAACTGAGCCTGGAAAACCAATCGTGTTTGTGTTCCTGTTTCAGCTCAGCTGAAACATAAAAGTCCTAAGCTTAAATCTCACAGAAGGTTCCTTAAAACCAGAGCAGGTGTAAGAGCTGGTACATCACTTCTCACCTTCATTGAGGAGCAGGAGCTATGTTGCCATAACCCTGTCTCGTGGGATATGTAGTGGGCAAATCCCTCTAAAAATACTTGAAGCAAAAAGTAGGGAGCTTGGTTTCTTGTAGAAGTTGTGCTCTGAATTTGGGAGCTGCTTTGGCTGCTCATGTAGGGAATGTGAACCCAGTAGGATGTAAATTTGGAATCCAAAAATCAGCTTCCACTTCTTGAGAAGCGAGTGCATTTGTATGCCTGTGCAAGGGAGCTCTCAACACACAAATTGAAACTGGACTCCTTCTTCCTCTAATATCTATTACTAGGATTTGGGAGCATTCTTGGTAGTAGTGTATGTAAAATTAGCATTTCAGCAGATGCAACTTTTACACTGAGAATGGCTCTCGAATTTTAAGCATGCTTACAACTGAGCTTGCTGCTGACTGCTGTCTCCAGGTTATTGTGGTTTGTGCTTTTCCCAGGAGACTGTCTGCTAATTGTGTAGCAGTGATAGAAAGAGCAATGTTTGTTTTTTTTTTTTTTTTTTTTTTTTTTTTTTTAAATGAGGGAGCCTTTGCAAAAAGTTCTCCTTGATGTACAAATGGCTTTTGCTGAAACAGTGGGGCTTTTCTGTTTCTCAAAGTTGATGTACTTAGTGAAAACGTTACTCACGGAACCTGAATCGCACTAAACTCTGAGGGTAGGTTTGGGAAGTGGAGGTGGGCACAGGTCATACAAACTGTCTCCACTAGATGACACCATGACTCTGGCAACAAGGTCCAGATGAACCCTAAAACCAAGGGCATTTTGCCTGTTTTAGAGGATTTGTTACAAACCCAGAACACTGGATTTACAAACCTTTCCGTGAACTGGGGTCAAGTTTCCCCCAAATGCAGGCTGAGGTTTGAGCAGAATGGGCTTGGTTCCAGGTGTCAGGGTGGGATTTATGATTTGGGGTGGAAACCATCTGAACATTTGACTTGCAACCAGGCTGATCTTGGCTGTGGTTATGCTTGGAGGGCCTGTGTGTGTTTGAAACAAAATCTCAGACCGAGGTTGAGGGAATATGAGCCTGCCTGAACCAAAACCAGAAGGGGTTTGCACGATCCTGCTGAGAACTGCTGTAAGAAAGGTTCACGTGACTTCTTTGCTTTCCAGAGGTGGGTCCAGTACAAACCCAAAAGCAGTTTTCAAACCTGGTCACCAGTAGCCTCATTTCCCTTTTAACCTGTTGTCACAATGTGTGATAGGTAACTAAACGGTGTACAGGGAGTGACTGCCATGCTTTGCTGAACAGCTCATCCTAACATAATGGTGGCTCAGCTGCTGCAGGGGCAGCCCTGTCTCCAGGAGCACTTTGTTCTCTGGTCAACTGACTGACTCAATGCCCACCAGCAGAATGTTTGTCTTTCTGGGCTCTCTTCAGATTGCACAGGTACCACTCTACAACTATTTCTTGAGCAGTGGCTGTTGCTACTTCTTTGTCTTTTGGTAGTAGAAAAACTGTTCTCCTGTAATTGCAGTGTAGGGACAGCTGCACATGCCTTCTTTCCATTGGTTTGATTATTTTGGGGTTTTTTTGTCCCTTTCAATGAGACTCAGAGGATGTTCATCTAAGTACATTAGTAAACCAATCTGAACATCTTCTTCTCTTGCAAAGAGTATTCCTGCATCCCAAAGTTTGTCAAATATAATGTAATTTTGTGGCTCTAGGCATAGATTCAGAGAACTGATAATCTAAGAGATGTTTGTATGGTGCTCTGGCACCACTTTTGAAATTCATGTCTTTTCACTACCACCTCAGTGATAACCCTCACATGCAGACTAGGTAAAAATTATAGTAGCAAAGGAGTCAGTACAGAGTGAGGGTATTCACCCAATGATCACATTGCATATAACATCCCCAAACACCTTCTGACCTTGTGTCCCACACTAGTTGTGGCCTGGAAGGATTTCAGCAGTTTGAGACACAGGTCTTTTTGGTAATGCTGTGATTTGCAATAGTGCTTGGGGTTTTATTTTGGCAAACTCATAGTGCATGGGAGTTCCCTTGAGTTAGTAACTTCATACATATACTTCCATAGGATGCTCAGGCTAGCTGAAACAAACTATAGATGTATTAATGCTGTTAGCTTATGCTAATTCAGTATATGTGTAGAAAATACTTTCAAAAGTATTTTGAAAAACAACACTCATAAAAGCTTCATTACTATTGAAGTGTTAAGCATTGCAGAAAGCCCTAATACAAATGTTCTGGTTTATTGTTTGATTTTATAGACTGAATAGTGGAGTGTTTACATTGAATTATACTGAAGCTTTGCTCTTGATGGAATTTATTTCTTTATTTTTATGGAAGTCAGCTTTAATATAAGACTGGAATTTACATCTCTGGTGCTTGATGATACTATGTTTTTACTATATTCACTGGTGCAATCAGACTTCTAAAGCATTAGTTTTACAAAAACCTTGTTCATAGCCCATCATAAAACAGCAGCATCACTATTCCTGTTTTTAATTAACATCTAAATTAATTCACCAGCTTACAGCATTCGAGTTTCTAGCTCTCCAGAAAACCCTGAGGGCGTTTTTGAAATACAGGTACACTTGTTACTCTGCAAGCCTGCAACACTGTAGCTGATTTTAATGAGACCTTGCATGTTTTTATCCACAGTTTAGACACTCTTCACATGGTTAGGCTTTGTTTGGTGTGGGGGGAAGGAGTCTAGGTAAGAGAAATAAGAAGTAAACTCTTTTCCTTTTTGCAGTGTGGTAGTTCAACCCAACATTCTCTGCCACAAGTGTTCTGTAAAACCAACACCAGGAAGGGGCAGGGGAGGCAACACATAGGGGTAGGTAAGAGAATTAAAACAAATGGGTATGTGTGATCTAGAATGCCAACTGTAGTACAGATGTGTTGTCTGTATCAGGTTGTTTCTGTCCAAGTCTGGAACAGCAGAACTAGTATTCAGGTGTATTCACTGAATTATCATAAGGGGAAGAAAGTAGAAGCTCAGTCTCATGTGATAATTTTGGCAGTGTCAGATAACTTGCATCCTTGACAAGCCTTCCAAAACTCATTGCATTTTTTTTTTCCACTGAAAGCCTTTATTGTATACAGAAAATGACTGCTTTCTGAGCAGTGTGTCATACTGCGGAGATTTCTTGCTGTGTCCAAAGATATAAGATACAGCTATATCCAGCCCTCAGCTCGATGTTGTTTAAACTTACACTACTCTTAATGTTCTCCTGAAATCCTGTGTGAGCTTCTGTTGTTCCAAAGGGCCAATATACTACAGGCACAACTTCTTTCCTTTGCCTACAAAGTGCTGCTGGAGCAGATGTGTGAGGCAGCTGAATGGAGTTGCCACAAGCACCCTCTAGGGCTCTGTGCAGCTCGGACTGCTCCAGAATAAATGGACTGTAGTCTCTGTGTATGTTGAGACTATTCTGTAGGTGTTCCTGCTAACCCTTACCCTTTCTTCCTCCACTGCCATGGGCAGAGGATGGCCAGGAAGAAGAAAAATTCCTTTATCTCAAGTCCCCCCACTTCTGATCTGCCAGGCTTATAGTGTTCAAGGTAGCTTTCCCCAGTGGTGGAGGACTGTCAGCCTCCAGCACAGACACTGGATGTGAAAACTCCAGACCTCTGGGCTGGGAGCACTGTACACCTTGCAAGAAACCGCAGTGTTACTGGAGCATCATCAGTGCTTGTAGATGTGGATTTCTGGTTTATTCTGTGACTGACTTATGGTCCTGGACACCTTCTGAAAAGCTGACTCCCCTGAGAATGTTGGGGAGGCTGAGTGGGACTGTTTAGCAGATGAAATGTCACTGCAGCTGGCCTCTTTGGTGTAGATTCCTGTGATGCTGTTAGCTTTTTGTTTGGTTGGTAGGGAATCTTTTGCCTGAGAAGTGATACTCTAAATATTAGTACTTGTGCTTGCTCACTTTCTGTGCTGATGTGGTATAGAAGCAACCCAGGAAGCTGATGGAGAATCAGACAACTGTTAAAATTTGAAGAAGAGGGGAGACACTTGCAAGAATCAGTGTGATCTTCTGTCTATTCTGCTGCCTGTGCCTGATCATTTGTTCCCATATCACACACAGGATAGCAAAGGGTGTAAAAGCTTGGCTTTGTGCTGCATCCTACAGCTAAAACCAGGAGTTAGTGTTGTCTTTGCTAGCCAAATTTCACTGGTGTTGGTCCACCCTCCAGTTGGTTTCTTCAAAGTTAGCTTCCCATGTGGATGTGAGAGTCACACAGGTTGCTCACAGAGCGTGTACACAGAGCTGCCAAATGGAGACACTCTTCTCAACTGTGTTACCTGATGGGCTGCATTATGTTGGGAAGGTCATCAGGAGAGCCTGGGTCTGTGCCTGTCTGTAACACAAGGTAATGTGAAGAGCTTCATGTTGAAATTGCTCTGTGACCCAAGGACTGTAAATGCCAAGTCTTGGCATTTTACCAGAAGATCCGTCAGGTTGCTGGCATTGCTCCTGTTGTCCCAGTGAGACACCAGTAGGAAAAGATTTTTATCATCTGTTTACAGCTGGGAAGACAGAGTCCTATACAGACTTGAGTCAATTATGCAGACTCCCATGTGCCCAGCTCTAGTCCAAGAGTGGCTGGAGCCCATCACAGAGAGTTTTTAAAGCTGAAGAGCTTAAACAGGGCACTGAAGCTGTCTAAAAGTGAAGCAAAAGACTGGGGGACAAGTCAATGGTGGCTCAGACAGTGAGTTGTCAGTAGGTCATGGCAGTGTCAGACAGGCTGCCTGCTTCTTTAGGGGATGAGAGTGCAACTGCAGGAATGAAGAAGCAAGCATGGGTTTTTTATTGAAGTCCTGCCTGTAGAAAAGGAGGTGTAGCAAAGGCTGTCACTCTCCCACTTGGTTTTTCTGTCTCATTCTTCCATCTCCCTGTCTGGCCATTTGCCTGCTGCCTGCCTGTTTGTTGGCTGAGTGCCTGCTGAATTATTTACCAGCCTGACTGAATTAAGCAGCAGCAAAAGCAGGCGAGTGAATCCCACCTGAGACTCTTCCAAGGAGAGGGGGTGGAGAAGGGGGGGTTGTGTATGGGGGTGTTAATACATAGTGCTTAATTAAATGTACCAGCCCATTCCAAGCAAAACCTTGTGGGAGGAGAAGCTGCTCTATTGCCCTGAGACACAGTTGAAGAAAGCTGAGCGTGTGGCAAATAGAGCAGCTCAGGTGGCAGCGTGTCCCATCTTC
Source organism: Ceyx cyanopectus (assembly GCA_013401355.1). Taxonomy (NCBI): domain Eukaryota; kingdom Metazoa; phylum Chordata; class Aves; order Coraciiformes; family Alcedinidae; genus Ceyx; species Ceyx cyanopectus. Next base: position 36,240 of record VYZU01012088.1, read on the forward strand.
AAGCTGAGTGGGTCCCAGTGCAGCTGGGAGTTGCCTTCAGCCCTTGCAGGTGTCATGTCAGCACCCTGGGATGTGGCAGGGCTGTCAAGCAGCCATTCCCATCCAACAATTCAGTTGTGTTGTTTGTGATGGTTGTTGTGCTGTGTGGGGTTAATTGGGTTAATGAGCGTGTTGTACATTATTAGAGGCTGAATTGGCAATTATGCTAATAATTGTGTCTCCCAAAGTGCCACAGTTACAAAAGATGTTTAAAAGGACAGGGGTTCTTGTACCACACAATCAGAGCTGAGTATCAGGTTTACCTGAATATCAGGAGTACCAAAGAACCTCTCTTTACCAAATGGTAGTGCACTGGGTATTTGATGTAAGGAAATGTCTCCTGGTTGACATACTGCTCCCAGCAAGAATGTCCAAGCTTAGCACAGTCATTAGTTCATGCAGTTCTTCTCCTGTCTGTGTGTGAGCTATAAAGTCCAATGCATGGGAAAAATGAAGAGAGGTCTTTCTGTGGTTTATTTGGTCTGGTTAGTCTCTCAGTAGAACATGCATTCTCCAGTATGGTTGCTTGCTCTAAGCCAATGCTTTCTACCCTTTGATCGTCACAGCCTTGTGACTCTGGAACATGCCCTCATCCCAGTTCTTCAGACTGTAGCAGTTGGTCCAGATGCCAGAGATCTTCCTTTTGTCCTATCACACTCTGCCTGTGCTGAAAAGCAGCAATCTTCCCATAGGTCACTATTTCAGCAAGGTGCAGAAGCAGATTCTGGTTTGTAGATAGGCCAGTTTGGGTTGCTCTCGGTTGCATCACTTTGTCATGTGGTTGTTACTGCCATGTCACTGCAGTAGTGCCATCCTGTCTTCCTGTGAGGTGGGTATCCCAGCAAAGATAACCCAGGGTTACCTTGTGCCCTAAAACTAGCTTTGGAGCATTGTTTCTGGGTATTGAACAGTTGCAAACTATCAAGTAGTATGGAGTCTGAGAAGGGTTATCTTCATAGGCTCACACCAGTGCACTGCTGGCTTCAGTGAGAGCAGAGCTGAGACAGAACTGGGGAATGCCACAGTGTGTGCCGAGTCATCTTTGCTAATAAGCAATGTAGCACCAGTGTGCAGGCTGCACCAGTTTTCCAAAAGACTGATTAGTTCCCTGATAGTTACCCTGTACTGGTCCCCACAGTGGCTGCTATGTCTCCACTTGTTCCTTAGGTGCAGCCATGCTCATGCAGTGTAGTTGTAAACTGGGGGTGAGTTCAGACTGCAAAATGTATGACACTTGAATCCTGTACAAGGAACTGATGCACCTCAAATCTATAGCCTGTTTCTCTCATATCCTCTTTTCCCCAGAAGAGTTTTCATCTCAGGTTAGCAGCAAAGTCATCCAACCACTAAGCAACTTATAAAGCTGGGAGTGCTTTAGTAGCTCATATATAGTACAGAGCATCTTTGTCAGCTGATTGAGAACTGGTCCTTCTAAGCTCTTTCTTCCATGTACAGGTATACATGCTTGAGTATATAGGGAGAGACATAAGCCTCCAATCAGCCTGTGCTTGCACTATCTCCCAGACTTCTGACTTCTTAAGGTGTATCTTCCCTTCCAGAATGTGGCATGTCAGAAAAGGCAACTGATGTGGACTAGTCCTTATTGTCTATAGCATCATTTTACCATGTGATGTAGAATACTGTCTCCAGAAGATAGATAAAAAGGGAGCTGGAAATGGCAAGACATGAGAAGAGCTCTGTGCAATCAAAAGCACACACCTCATTAATTTATAATGAACTAACTCTGTGGGATTCTTACTACATAAAAAAACTGATAACTCGCTATGTAAAAGATCATATACAATTTACTATTTACTGTATTTACTATTTACTGTACAACAATTTACTATCTCCTTCCCATTTCTGCTATAGTCCTCTTCCTGAAATTCACTGTACAGTTGGTGTGAATGTGCTTACCATGACACTGCTGTGTTGCAGAGGTATGTATGTGGCACATCAAGCTAATGGATTTTTCTTGAATCATCTATGCAAGTACTGTCATGTTTTGCAGCAAGAGTGTTTTCATATTGCATAAAGCAAGGAGTTTAAAAGAATTGATGACCCTTACTGGCTTTATTCCACACGGTGGTCATGTGTCTGGGTTACTGCCCAACCTTTTCCAATAAGTTAATTCCTGCTCTTAGAATTGTAATGGCTGCATTGAGCTGTGCTCCCCTCTATAATGATTACTTACAAAAGAGAACAAGTAATTTCACTGGACTCCAGAATTCTTCCTCTGCCTTGCCAGCATTTTGTGCAAGTGCCTACACTTTTCATTTGTTATGAAAACTGAGGTTTCAGGAACATACATGTCACATTCCAAGGCTTTGCAGCAACATTCAAGTCAACTAGTTCTATACTGTCCTTGTGTCTACAACTACTTTAATGTATTCCTTTAATAAGAAAACTGTCTTGGATCATCAACAGATGATGTCTTGTTATATTTCAGCAAAGCACTTTTTAAGCTATCTCATGGGAATGTTCTGCTCTCAGAGAAAATGGGGATTAGGTCATGACTTGTACAGTAGAAGATGGGCTGGCAGTGGGAGACTGCACAGGAAGGAAAGTAGTAATGGTGGAATTCTGCCAGCTCAGAGTTGATGTATTTATGAATGTTTGTTCTACCACTTAGGTACAGATTCACTGGACAATATGAGCATTCTGCAGAAGCATCTGTACGCACAGATGTATCAGAGGAGCTGAGGGCCCCTTTGCCTTTGTACCCACTGAACGGTACTTGCCCGCTCTAGTCTCTGCAAGAGGAAATGACTTTTGCTGGTGCTGCCATCCCCTGCTGTGTGTCGGGGAGATTTACTACTCCCTGCCTGCTCACTGTACTTAGGAGTTGGTATAAAAGCAAATACCTAAGGGATGTGTACATCAGCATAACTTGTTCTCTCTGATCACTCAAGTTAGGCCGGGGATGGGTTTTCTGTCGAAGGAAGGGCTCTAAGTCTGGATCTGTCTTCCTCAGGCAAGGTCAGAATTTCCCCCCAAGTCTGATCCTTGTCCACATGTCTGAGCTTGGAAGGAGAAGGGGATAGCCCTGCCTAGCATTTCAAAGGAGAGACAATGTTCCTGACTGATACCAAGGTCAATGTCTAAGGAAGATCTTCTTTCTGTGTGTGTGGCATGTATAACCAAGCAGAAAGGTGTCTAGGAGCTTCAGGGGGTCATCCTGCCTCAGACTTGTAATACTCTGTGCAGCAGCCACTGCTATACAGTGGCAAAGTAAAGGTCATTTCCCTGTTTGGTAGACTTGTCAGGAAGATGTTGGAAGAGACACACCTAGGGGAGCATGTACTTGGGCAGCATGACCGAGTCCCAGAGACAGTGCAAGAAGGAGAGATTCAGAGATGACAAGGGAGGAGAAATCGTATGAGAACGGAACAGATAAAAGAAGGTATTCAGAATAAAATGAAAACAAGGGGTGGAATATTTTGGGAAGATACAAACCAGGACTTACCGTAGTAGCAGTATGGAGATGTTTTTCTTTACTTTTTCTTTCACAACCTTTACCATTTCTCATCTTTTCCAGAGAGATACCTTAACCAGCTTCCTCCATGGCAAGCTAGTCCAGCACTCATTCTCCCCTGCTCAGCTCTCAGTGACAGGTTGATCTCGGCTGTTTCTTTTTGTTGAGATGCTCTTACTTTTCCATTTTCCCATGTGGGAATTTAATACTAAGAACAGTCCTTCAGATCTGTCCCACCGATGGGACATGATGTGTTAACGGGGAGAAGTGTAGGAAGCCATCCATGCCTAGCACTTTGGAGACATTTCCTCTCCAACTCCTGATGTTTGCTAAAGAGGTGTTTTGGTTTAACTGTAGCTTATTGGATTATGTGATTATGGTATTTGAATTCTTTATTAGATCTTTTCTATCTTGGTCCTCAGGGTTGAGAGGGACATGTTTTCTGGCTTTGATGTGCTTGAAAAGTTGGGCTATTTGTATCACTGCTCTTCTGCTTTGATTCTTTGACTCCTTCTCTGGGGAGCATTCTGATGTGCAGAGCTCATCTTTGTGCGTGTCTACTGCAAGGGATGTCTTTGTGGTTTGTTTTTATACTGGGCGCAAATCACCCCTCCTGCTCCCTTCTTTGCAAGTTGTCATGAAAACAAGCACTTGCTGGCTAGTTCTTTTGGAAAACTTGGTTTTGCTGAAAGCTGTACAGAAAACATAGTGTTTTATGAGAGACATGGTACCTTTGTTTGCTGGGGATGGGTGGCATTGCAGGATGGCACTGCAGCAATGCTCTGGATTCCCGTCAGCCCCTTTCTCCTGTGTCTAGAAAAAAAAAATAAATAGTTCCATTATCAAGAGAATATTGCTCATGTTCTATTGTATCTACTCTTTCCTGATAATTTTGACTGAGGTGTCAAGAGAGGACTCCTCATAGTGGGAAGTGAGAAACTTCTACTCAAGTGCTTTGCCACAAAGCAGCACCCTGTGAGCAGAATATCAGCGGAGGGAAATTTGCTTAGCCTGCAGGAAGGGGTCAGACCCAGCCTGGTAACTGCTGCCAGGAAGGGTCAGGGTGGTGAACCAGCTAAGGCTTCGTTTGTCAGCTGTCAGTGCTCAGCGCGATGCACTGAACAGCACGGTGGTGGAGAGGACAAAGGGGATTTCTGGTGGGGAGAAATGAGGTAAGCCATAATTAACTAGATAACACTGAAGGAGAAACTCCATTTTGGAGCTGCCAAGTTTCTCCTATGAGCTTGCTTGTTTTCACATGTGCTCCTTACAGCACAGCCCATCCATATGTCCTAACATGCATCCGCAGTTGCATTCTCCACAGCGTGTCATATTGGGAAATGGCACCAAATGAAAGGATGATCAAACCTTTGCAGACACAGGACATGAATGCAGGGTGAAGATCTGTGAGCCTGAGTGTTATTGCCAGTGCAGAGCACAAGCTCAGTCTGAGGTTCTGAGGGAAGGAGCAGAGAAGAGTCTCCCATGCTTACGTTAATTCTGGTATTAATCTTCCCACCCAGCATGGCTGAAACAGGCGCTCACTGTTGTTAATGGTCACCCCAGCAACGAGAAACAAGAGGTTCCCCATTCCCAACCTTTCTTTTCCCTGTAGGATGAGCTAATACCTGTTATCTGTAGCAGCTGGTTTGTGTATAACCTCTCCTGCATGAACAGTTACTGCCAAGTTTCTGCTTTTCCCAACACTCAGAATATGTGTGCTTTCTCCTTCTGTTTCAGAATAGTTTCCAGCCAGTGCCATGTCCATGTATAACATACCCACGTGTATCCCATGGCACAGGCTGCTTCAATGTTGAAGTGTATTCTAGTTGGAAACAAGCAAATTGATGGCCTCTTTTTCTCCCAAGGCATAGTTTGGAAATAGCTTTTCAAGGGCAGCCAGTACCCAAGCAGTGGTTTGGTTCCCACATCCTGCTGATCAGATGTGAGTGCTGCTCTTGTTTTGCATGGCAACAGCTGGCAGAGCAGGCTGAGAATGCTGAGCCTGCATTCTACCTTACCCCCAATACTTGCAGATTAAGAACTATTTTTAAAGGAAACCTTTCAAGTGTCATTAAAAACAAAGTCATAATGGCAGCCTCTGACACAGCTGGAAAACATCTGCAAACACTTGGAACAGGTAACAGTTTGATGAGGGCAAAGTTGTCTTGAACTGCACATGGCTCTCGGGGATTAAAAGCCTTAGCTGGTGGGGTTAGCACAACCTCTGCTTTGGCTTGAAAGCACATTGTCTTGAAATACTGGTAAATGGTGTCAGCTTCTTGCTTCTGGAGAGTGTCAGGATGTAGGACACCAAACAAAAAGATAATTTACCTGACAAATGTATTCCTACTTTTTATGGAATTTTCTTCTTGAATTTTCTCACTTTTCAAAAGTTGTTGGATTTCAGTGACATTTTGAAGGGTGGGGAATGAGCTTTTGGGACTGTCATAGGCTGTCTTTTAAACAGCTGCCTGTGCTTGGTAACTATGATCCGTGTTTGTGGTTAAATGATGTTTTGCATTCTGTAACCCTGAAAATAGTTATGGTGCAGATTTTGCTGGGATTGGTTATGTTGTTCTATTTATGTAAAGACTTAGGCAAGTGGCTTTCTGCTGATGCAGACAATCCTGGAAACCATCTTTGAAGCTTCATTATTCACAGAAATTAGAGGAAGAGCACATCAATAACAAAAAAGGATGATTTGCATAGGCAAATAAATATTCGTGATGTTTCTTTTGCCATATTGGTCTGAGGATTGTGTGTATGGTCAGGATGTCATGATGTTTATTTTCCTGCTGTTTGGTTTGAGATCTGTGTGCTGGTAGGGAGGCTGGAAAGCATGAGAACCACAATGTGTTGTGAATATAGCAAAAAAGAGTATTGTGTTTTGTGTCCTCTCCACCTACCACCTCAGGATTACAATTGTTTTACCAACTGGTTTGGTGGTGTTTTCTTTTTTTAAATCATATTAGTTGAAATGCCAGGTAAAGCACATTTGAAGATCAGGTATTTTCTTGATAGTTACACAGCCATTACACAACACTACAGTTGCCCCATATACAATGGTATTATTTTTTAGGTCAGTAAAGCCATAGGTCATCATGTTTTTTCCTCTCCTAATGCAGCACACTTCTCACTTGAAGGAGACTCGGAGCATGGAGCATCTCCTAAACAAAGAAGGAAGCGGAGCTTCAGTGCTCCAGCTTTAGTTTATGGTATTCTCTGGACCTATATGGTGCTGCTTGGCAGAGTAGCTCAGACTGCTGCTAGATAAGATGTCCACTAAAAGACTGTGGGTTTGTGACCTCTTATTTTAACTTTATCAGATACACCATGCAGAGTAAATAATGTCAAAAGACTTTGCTGGAAAGACCATGGCAGAAAGTTCTCTATCTGCACAATAATATAGGTGTTGGAGACATTATTACTGAGTCAGGGTTTATCAAGAAAGACGTCAGGGTTTGCAAAGAGTGGGGAGGGCTTGGGCTTTTTAAGTTTAGTTGAAGGGGAAAATTCAATTTAAATCTTTTCCTCCAGTTTCAAATCTGATTTAAGACTATATAAGAGAATATCAAATATTCTTCCTCATCTCCTTTTTGTTACTGTAAGTACCTGGTAACCCTTTAAACTGCTTTGTGTCTCACAGTATCCATCATCATGGACTAATCCACAAGAAGGCTTGTTTGTGGGATATCCCACTGATCTCTCTGTAAGCACTGTTGGGAGCAGAGCAAGGAGGCATGTGTCTGCCAGGAAAACAGGGAATGACAGGCTTCCAAGCCTGGTTTGTATGTCACTTCCATATCTGCATAGAGTGTATTGGCAAGGAGTGGGGCTCTGTGGAAAATGCTGGGAGAGCCTCTAGGCTATATAAAAATATGCAGATATGAGGGCTTATTAACAAATGCAGATGTTTGTTCATTAATGTTGTTATGTTCCCCTAAAGAAACCACTTGCATCACAGTCAGATTAGAGGAAAACATTGTCTCCCAGATCCAGCTGTGCCAGCAAGACATGACAGTCACCACCTGACTGCTCCCTACAATGACCACCGGCAGAGCCCTAGGCAAAGCTGAGTGTCTGTCTTAAGCCGTTTCCATTGTTTGCCACAGCAAACCTGTTGGCTCTGCCTGGACAAAACTAGGTAGTGCTCCCAAGAAGCGTTCCTGTGGCAAATCCATGGAAACGCAACCTCTGTAAGGACAGAAGAGATGGCAGTAGTAGGTGAGCAGCTGGGGGAGGTAAGTGCTGGTTTGGGGTAATGGTGGCTGGCTGTGTCTAACAGAGAGCAGAAAACTCTGTATGGAGACACATCTTTTGTTATTGCTTATAAGGGAAAGTTTCAGCAAATCTTAGATGACTTCTTTACCTGTTATGAAGAAGCAAACTAGCGTAGGTACCACTTACATATAATTTTTAAGGTGCCTGCCCACGGTTTTGTGTCAGTGGCAAGTGACAGACCTAAAACCAGAATATAGGAGTCCTGGCGTTTTAGCTATCTTCACTAACCATTAGATGATACTTCCTCCAGATGTTTCAATAAGGGGTGCTATAAAAAGTTTTTGACATTGCTGTTGCAATTCCTCGTTTCCAAAGAGCTGCCTGCCTTTATGTTTTCAATATCATTGCTTTGAAGCACCATAGCTAGAAGTGACAGTGCCAGAAGTAATAATAACAATAATAATCTGCATAGCACAACAGGCATTTTACCAGCATGTAGGAATACAAAGGTCTCTGTGTGTTTTGTATTAGCACACTCAAAAAGTCTTATTGAGTCTATCTGGAATGCATAGGTGGGAACCTTAACCCCTCATATGCTGAAAAGAAAATTATATGCAGACCTGAGAGCTGAATTAAACGAATAAAAGGGCACATGAGTTTCATTCCTTTGGCAGTGGGAGGTCTTTCTGGACCATATGCCTTGACAACCTTGTTCAAGTTTATGTATTTAATATCCATGTTACACCAGAGTAGTTAATTTACAAGTGGAAAATCAGTTTTTCTCCAGTTTCTTCAGTTTTTCATTTAATTCAATTATTCTTTACCATAGAAGAGTAAAGACAGAGGAGAAGCAAAAGCTAACCAAAATCTTAAAATTCTTTTTTCCTTTGTGAATTCCATCCTTCTTTCTACCATGGCCCATGTTCAAAACCCAAACAATAAAACATACAGCTGTGACATAGGGGAATTGTCCAAAAAAGGGACAATGTCTGAAGGTTTATGATTAGGTTTTATATTCCCTCTGTCTACAGAGCAGCACTTCCTGAATGTTTCTGTGGTGGGAAAAGCATCCCAGCCATTTCCCCTTGTGGATGATGGTGTAATTAGAGCTGTAAAGAAAGAACCCATGACACTAAAAGGCTGTAAGTGCTGCAGATTTAGGACAACAGGTTTCTATGGAAACTGAAGTGAAAATAGGACCTTAAATGGGTGAATAACAATAATATAGAGTTCTCAGTTTGGATCAGTCTGCAAGTTGCACTAAAATACAGGTTGCCTTTCTGGCAGTCATTTGCATAACCTTTTCCATAGTGTGTTCAATAAAACCTTGCCCCCCAACTCTTGCTTCCTATACATTATTGCCTTAAAAAATAAAGATGAGGAATTTCCAAAGGATGTCATGCACCCATTTATAGATGACATCTAAATAATTTAAGCTTAATATAGGAAAATATGCAGCACAGTAAGTTATGGCATCCATTGTCATCACTAGTATTGCTATGTTGGAGTCCCCGGTAGTAGCTGAAATGTTTCCTTCATCAGATGGAATATGAAGTCTTATATTCTGGTTCACTGGTGGTGCACTGGAAAGATGGGACAGTGCCAAAGATACCTTGCAATACCTCTGGGTAATTCACTGCGTGTTGTATTTGCCAATTCTTGATAGCTAATTGTCTCCTGAAGTCCTGCTGGAATGCCTTGCAGTCTGAAACTAGTTCTCATGTCTTCAGTGGGAGATCCTTTCCTTTAGCTCTCCAGTTTGAGGAAATTTGGAACAGTCTCTTACTGGCAGGAAGCCTTTCTAGGATTTTCAGAAGAATATGTTGTCTTGTGTTGGCTGTACCATGCTTTATGCAACATCTGCAAATGCCACTACTAGAAATGCACCAGGAAAGAACAAAAAGGGACTTGGAATGCTTTGCACTGGGATTTATTTTTTTTTTTTATAGATCATTTAACAGCAGTGGAAGAAATGAAACTCCAGAGAAGGAAAGTTTAAGGTGCTAGTGAGAGAAATACCCATATGGTCCTGTTTGTTTCTGTAGAAACAGCCGTGAAAACCTTGTAGTAATAAATATGCTAAGGGATATTTAGGAGAAAACCTTTGTAGATTACAGACTTCTCTGCAACTATCTTGTGTATACTAAATATATAGAAATATATATGTGGAATTATTATTAAAATCAGTGGCAGCTAAAGTGGGACACATCTGTGCAGTAATTGACCCTAGAGCTTATCATCCCTCTATGTCTCTGAATGGTTCACCTTCTCTACAGACTGAAACATGAATTAATTTTGCAAGCAGTGGGCTAAAAGACACATAAGCTGCAACTTAACTCTTTGCAAACCATGCCAGAAGAGCCAGGCTCAGAACATGCTGGGTCTCTTTCCCTGCCTGCATTGGTATACATCCACTGTTAAAATGGGTACCACTTACACCAATCTGTTGCCAGTCATTGGGTCTGAGTGAAGATCTGGTTTGTGGGAGTAGGGTCTACAGCAACATTGTGTGTCCAAATGCCAGTGATTGCTGATCTGAAGCTTGTGTCCTACAGCTTGAGTTTTTGTGAAATAATACAGGGACTGTATTACTTGCCTGACTTTCCAGCTTTATGTTGCCATAAATGAGAGAGAAACCACTTCTCTCTGCATGTGTCCAGAATCTCTCATTGCATGGCAAGCCAGGCAGATTCATGATTCTGGCTGCTCTGCTTGTGCAGGCTCAGGGCATCATCCAGATGCTGACACGTTGGCTCCAGACAGCCTCCCCACAGAATAAATGCTGTTAAATTCCTGATCTGATTGGCAGCCCTGGGAATTCAATTCAAGTCCCTGGAGAGAGGCAGGAGAGCATTTCTTTTCTCTGTGGCTATTGTAATGAAAATGAATAAATCCTTCTCCCTGCCCCCCATCCCCAGGTTGTCACTGGCCTGGATTAATTTTGTGTACATTGCTTGTGTTCCTTCCCTAGCCTCTTCTTGAGGAGGGAGTTGCCTAATTCTCTCTTGGTGTTCAAAGCAAAACCAAGCACAACCTGGTCAGTGTGAACCCAGGAAGGGAAGATAGGTGCTCTGTCTGAAGCTTCTCTAGCCTGATGGCTCTGAATGCCTGGTGCCCAGTAAAGAAAGAGGTTCACTGGGGCCAATGGGAGTAAGGCCTGTCACACTGTCCATTTCCTTTAGCATGTCTCATTCTTGCTTTCTTCTTGTTAAGGTATTGCTTGATGATTTGCCCATGGGTGTAGCCATTCATCCAGGCAAATATGAGTTATTCACAGATTGGCAGGGACCTGGTGTGGTCCCTTCATCTGCCCTGGGCTGCCCAGGGAAGTTGTGGAGGCTCCATCTCTGGAGACACTTAAGACCTGCCTGGATCTGTTCCTGGGTGACTTGGTCTAGGTGATCCTGCTCAGGCAGGGGGGTTGGATTAGATGATCTTCTAGGTCCCTTCCAACCCCTAATATCTGTGATTCTGTGATTCTCCTATCCATCTGTGTGATTCCTAACACGAGATGGTAGCTCACAGCACACAACAGTGAAGGGAGCAAGAAGCCCCTGTGCCACAGCATGGGTTAGGTCAGGCACAAATGAATTGGAGGTGAAGAGCAGCTGGGACCCAGTACAGGGGCTGGGCAGAGCACCAGCCAGCGCCGAGTGCCCTGGGGACGCTGCACTGCGGGTGAGTAGAGCAGAGACCACTGGGACCAGCCCTGACATGCTCATCAGAGGAAAACCTGCCTAGCCTTTGTTTCAGCACAGCGTTTCAGCACAGCTGAACTTCACACAAGAGCTTGCAGCGCAAAAATGGAAAAACAGATTTCTGCGCTGAATTCTTCTTTCACTGAAACTGATTAGTCTCTTCCCTTCTGAAGGGAAAAAATAAAATATAAATTTAGGGTTTGGGGTAATAAACTTTCTAGTTTTAAAAATATGTATCTTTTTAAAATCTGTTTTATGGTTGGTGAAATAAAAGATTTTAACAGAAATAACAAACTCCCCCCAGATTTTCTTTAGAAAAGCAACCAATAATTCTCAACCAACTTTATTTATATGTTTAAAATTGCTTAGGTACTTAAGCACTTGCTGAATCAGAACTTGAAAAGCCAAACCTTTTCTTATCTTGGCTACAATACCTATTTTAACTTACATAGAACTAGGACATTAGCTGTAATAGTTACATGCTCTCTCTTTTATCTCATAATTATAGATCTTTAAAACCCTTTTTAAAAAAAGTATATGTCATTATTATATAGATCAGAGGTTTTACCTTTAAATGTCATGCATTTGCATAAAAATTTGCATATAAAAATGCTAATCGGGGCCATAGGTAGAGAAACAGAATTTCTCTAAACTCCTCACTCTGCACTGGGAATCCAGCATCAGATGGGTCTGAAAAATACAGATGTTGACATCAGCTGTATCCCCCAAATCCTTGCACAATTGCAAAATTCTCTGATGTTTCCGTTAGTCATCATCCTGTCAGGCTGGTCCAGAGTGCTGGCACATGCTGCTCTTGCTGCGCTGGAGTGTTAACGGTATTGAGCTGCATGAGGAACTTGCACCTTTTTTTAAGGCACTTGATGTAGTGATTTATAATCTGCAGGCTGGAGACCCCCGGAGGCTTTTCTGAGAGCGCTGAAGGGAAGTGAACCTGTTGTCAGTGTGCTTAGATGGGCTATACAAAGCCTGGGATAGCCACTGAGGAGTTCTGTGCATCTGCAAGCTGGAAACTGGAAATCGTTGGTAACTGTTGATTCAGACTGTCAGCAGCCTCAGAGCCAGAGTTGCTCCTCGCTAAGATGTGGACATTTCTTCTCCAGCCTTCACCTGGGGTTCTAGGTCCATTCTCAGTCACTCTGTTCACTAAAGCATTATGAAAATAGAAAGTGTTCAGGGAGAGTAATTATTCTTAGAAAAACGAGCCAGCTTCCATACAAAAAGAGAGCTAATTTAGGTTGGAGAGGGGATAATAAAGGAGAGATTCTAGAAGCATGTGAAATTAGGACTAGTATGATGATGGTAAGGAACTCCCGTTTCTGCACTTCACAGAATCACAGAAATTAGGGGCTGGAAGGGACCTAGAAGATCATCTAGTCCAACCCCCCTGCCTGAGCAGGATCATCTAGACCAAGACGAGGAAGGAGATGTCAGATAACTTTGAACAACATTTTTATAGCTGCTAAAGAAAATGCTCTGTCACACACTGCAGAACATCTGTGATTCTGTGATCTTGCCAAAAGGTAGCACTGGGCCAGGAATTCAACAGGATCCAAAGAACTAAAAAGGAGAATTGTACAAAGCAGAAAACGCAAACTGGGCATTGAACTCCCTGTGGAAATTGAGTGCTGAACCTGCTTCATGATCTTGAGACTCCCTGATTGTCCCTAAATGCTGAGAACATCAACAGTTGTATTAAAAAGGATAAAGTGAAATGAAATGGTAAAGCTACAAGAACCTTGTGTTGCTGAGGCATAAACCTCTGACATGTGCCTGCCAGGAAGGAGCTGGGCAGACTGTTCTGTAATTTGCCTTCCGTGACTTCCCACATTTACATCTTTGCAAGGGATTGTTTAACAAAAAGGACAACAACCACAAACAAAACATACAGTTTAGGAAGTCCTGAATCTCAGAATGCATGAAATCCTGAGCTGCTGAACAGAATTCTCTGTCCCACCTGGTGCTCACCTCTGGTGAATTTGGAATGGGAAGGAAAGCTGAGGTGTTTGAGGGGAAATTATTTTTTTGAACTTGTTTTAATGCTTATGTTAACTTGTCATGTTTCTGATAAATACTTGGGTTATCCGGGAGCTTTTCTCCAATAGTTAGTGCAGCAAACCTGCACTCGCCCAGAGCAGCCTTCCCTGACATGTACATCTCTTACAGATACATTTATTTCAAAGCATAAGCCTCTTGCATACAAGCTAAATGAACATATTTTCATTTAGGAAGTAATTGAGGATGAACAAGGGCTGAAAAGGAGTCAGATACAAGGGAGGCTTTGTAGCCAAGCATCAGGCAAAGTGTTTTTATCTCTAGATAAACAGCAATGCTGTAATAGTATTGTTACCTCTGTCAGTGGAATGTGAGAATGGCACATACACCGGCAAAGGAAAGGAAACCAGGCTCTTCTCTTTGATACCTGCTTTTGTGCTATTTTAAGGTGGCATAATTTTCTAATAGTGATAGTGGCAAGCCTGCTGGGGTTTATAAACCTTTAACTCAGCAGTGGTCTAGAATAGAAAAAGAGCCCACCTACCTGCATAAAAGTCATCCCCCTGCATCTTGTGTGCAGTATGAATACTGGAAAAGCAGGGCTTTTTCAGCCAAATTAATATGTAAAAGCTGAGCTATATCCAGTTGTGAGACATCTAAGGCAATTTTAGTGTCAGTCTTTGGGATTATGATTTACATCATGTATGTCTTTTGACTGTGGCATAGAATAGCTTTAAAGTGTGTTCTGATTGAACACGTGCTGCTGCCATCTTTGTACTGGTATGGGCGCAGTCAGAATCCATAGGCATCTAGAGTAGAGCTTAGTGTATTAGAATGTACAGTTTTTTCTTTTTTTTTTCCCTTCTGAGTCACAATGAAAAAAAGAGACTAGAACTTTTGATAAATTATTTTTTATAGTAAAAGGCAAGGAAAAGTTCTTTCCCAGTCTGTAGTCATTGTAAAAAAAAAACAAACAAAAAGTGTTTTGGTACAGATGAGACCTATGTACATTCAAGGGACATTTCAGAAAGCTCGGTACATAACGTTACTAGAAAGGGGCACAAATGGTAGAAAAATGATTTCCACAGCTTCCATTTGTATTAACAGATCTGATTCTGCAGAAATGGATACCAGTTCCATCCAGAATGACTCTGGTTGTCCAGCTGGGGCAAGTTAGCATACCATCATGCTCATGTTTTAGATGAGAAGGGCAAAATCAGGCCCAGTGAATGTTGAGAGTCAGGCAGACTAAAGCAGGTGGTGTATTGCAGGGAGGGTATCGAGTCTGAGGCTTCCATTGACGTGTACAGCTAGTTTGTGTAATATACTGCAGAGGTTCTGTGTGTGTTTTTTTGCTATAGAGGGGACAGTGTGTGCTTTTTATATAAGTATTAATTGTTTTTACTGCTTAGTGTTTGATCATTACACTAATTTGCTGGATGCAGAGTGGTTGCTGCAGATTACACTGCTGGCATCTGAATAGGTGACTGGGACCTGAAGTTTGCTTCAGGGCAGTACCCCATGTGATAGAGAATAGGGGTCAAATTATTCTCCCCTGTATAGCACTGTAAATATCAATAATCCAATTGATTTTATCAAAGTAACTCTGGATTTAAACTGATGTGAATAAGGGCATCTGACCTCATTGTTTTGTCATGTTCGTTAATATATACAATACTGTACAGCAGCAGTCTTTGTAATGGCTAGGAGAGGAATCAATAGAAGATATTTCAGTACTTTGCTGTGATTCTTGAAGGAGTTAAAACAATTGTAACAGGAGGCTTTCATGAACTTCAGTGGTCCTATGTTTAAGTGTCTAAAAGTTTCAGGCATACAATGCAAAATCAGAATGATGTTATAAAGCAGTTTCCTGCAACATCCTGCAAAGAGAATGCTCCCATTTCAGATGGAGCTGTGAGGAGGAGCAGCGTGCTGTGGGATGTTACAGAGACAGCATGATGGACAAGGTGTATAATGCTGATTGTGCAAGATGAACAGGCAAGTGAATGCAAGTAACATTAGTGGTTACTCATGGATTTAGTACTTGATCTTAATACCACTAAAGCCTGTAACAGAACTTCCCCCAGCTCTAGGGGGAGGAGACTGAAAGCCCTGTTACACCAGCAGAGCACAGCTGTCTTGTACGTGCTGTAGAGAACAGTGCATCATAATGGCTTGCTGCAGTGTCAGGGAATCTCCCGGTGGTGTGTACTCTATAATAGAAATGTCACTTAGCCTGCCTGCTTTTATAAATAAGTGAAGTTATTTTAATACTGCTCTTGTTAAATTCACAGCTGCTGGAACAGATCTGAGTGGCAGGGATAAGCCAGCTTCACCTGCAGCCACCATGGTTTCTCCAAGGAAGAACAACAGTTTTGTTCTCACACCTCCTGCCTGACCTTGCAGTTCCCTTGCACAGCAAATGTTGCAGGGAGGCTTATGGTAGGGGTGTGGGACAGACAGATTTCTCCTTGCAAGGGGAAGCAACCTTTGCCTGCTGTTGCCTTGCAGCTCTGCTACGTGCTCTGCTTCCCTGAGTGGAAGAAGCCAGGGACTAGTACCTCTCTTGGCCTTGGAAATAGGAGCCATCACTGGCTGTGTGGGAAGCTGTGGCTCACAGAGGAAAGAGCAAAGCCCCCCTGCTGAACCACGGTTCAGGGTCTTGTCACCTGCCCAGAGCCATTTCTGCATGTGGGTTGTGGGTTGCACTGTGGGTAGGCCATGGCAGCCAGCAGCCATTGGCTTACTAATGATGTCATAAATAATGCATGTGCAAGAGTGTAATTGGATGGGTACTGGGCCTTGTGTCTTCAGGACAGGATATTTTTTTGAGCCTTGTGATCTTTACTCTTTGGATTTAGGGGTTACATCAGCTGCAGATTCTTCCTGGGAACTTGGTACTCCCAGAGGTGACCAGATACTGAAATGACAGTCACAAACCGGATAACTGATACTTATTTTTTCCTGGTGCTTCATACAGGAGAGGACTTTCCCCCTTTTCTCATTTGCTAAAGGTACTCATTGACCAAACACAGGTTGGGCTGCCTGGAGAAAACAGTGCAATGACAGTGCAGTCTTACCCGTATGCTCTGCAAGGCAAAATGTGGCTGTGGCAGTGGCCGTGTAGTGTCGTGGGGAAACCCTGAGCTAGTACACAAGAAGTTTCCCAGCCCTGTTTCAGGTCTGTTCTATTGCCTTTAGCTTCTCAACTGCATGCCTTGTTTGAGCCAATGACTGTGTTAGACATCTAACAAAGTGAGGTAAGGCTTTAGTCTTTGGCTGCAAGTTTTAGGCCAGGTGCAAATGTGATCGGTGTTTGGTGCCATGTCTGGGTTGTTTTAAACAACATGTCCTGCCTGGGGGTGAGTTCAGACTTCCTGTAGTGCCAAATGTAGCAGCAGGTGGTTCTCTAATGGGGCTGTAGATGTTGGCTTTAGAACAGTGAACAGGTCTCACCAATGATCACTGTAGAAAGGGTCCATTCACTGTTGGAGTGTGAAGAAATGTAACTGCTTAGAATGCAAAATGTCCTCATTTTATTCATTGCCTTGCCTACTTCTTTTGTTCCACCCACCTGTTGTGCCTGTCATTAAACAAGAGTATAATCAGTTCAGAGTGGCTGTTGCTTAGATAGACGTGGACATAAATGTTAATAGAATTCCTAGCAAAACATATTGCTACCTTTATTGACAATATTAGCTAATAGAAAAAGCGAAAAAAAAAACCCCAGACTTTTATTTTTTTCTCTCATCTCTGCATTATCTATGAATATGGACTGTACTCTGCTTAAAAATTATCAACAGACATATTACAGGGTCTGTCCTCTCTGGCCTGTGTCCCACTGAAAGCGATGGGGTCACAGTTTTCTGGTGATCTAGACTGAACGATCAACTCAAATGGAGTTGATGCCCACTGATTGTTCATCTTCCCTGGTCTGAAAACTGACTGTCTTTACACTCCAGTTTCTGGAAGACGGCTACATGGAACCCTGTGCTGTTGATTTTAATTACCTGAGTACAAGCAGCCTCCAAAGAAAGTGTTGTTGAGGCTTTAACTTCATGGAGAGGAGAGCTGTTGTGTCGTGCAGCGGCAGTGATGAGGCTGCCAAGGGTGACTTAGTCTTCAGGTCTGAGAAGTGTGTTACCAGTTGCTCCATTCATGAAAAGCAAATCCCATTAATCTTTCTTTTACTCAATTCTACCCTCTGTAGGTTAGAGGGGTTTAAACGGCAGCATTCAGAGTTGGAATTTTTAAGCAGTTAGACGCATCTTCTGCCTTGACTGTCCCATCAGACCACTCCAACTGTCAGCTGTGTACTGACCTACTAGGACTGAATTAGTTTATCTCACAATTTTCTGCTTCCAAGAACTAGGGTCTGTAATAGGCCAGGGAGGCTAGAAGATCTGTAGAGTGTTAAATGGATTTATGCAGCTTTGACACAGCCAGAATCACTGTTTTGCAGCTCTGCTATTATTACAGTAACAACTTAATTGGTTGATTTCCAGTTGCTACTGTATTGTTGTTGTAGGCACTGTATACACATACAAAACTTATGGCCTCTGCCCTGAAGCTCTTACAGTCTTGGGTACACAATGGGGCAGCAGACTGATGCAATGAATAGGTATTGCCAGCTAAAAGCATAAAGCACCAGCTGGGTTTTAGCCTCAGGTCCTCGTGGCTCTGAGTTGCTAGCCTTGTAGTTAAATTCATGTCAGCATTCTGGATGCAATGAGGCTGGCTCGCTTGTGTTTTATACTTTGTTTTGTGCTTAAACAATTTGAAACGTTGTTTTACTGCACACTTTGAATGACAAGAAACCTGAGAGAACCAGTGTGGGGACTGTTCTTTCCCAGATAGAGCTGACAAAAGCCACGGATGGGTAGTTGATGGTTTTCATTGCCCGGGCCCAGTTTCCTTGCAGAATCTGGTATGAGTTACCAAAATATCCCTGTGATATCTCTGACTGCCTCCGTTGGCTTTAAATGGTTATTCTGACCAACATAGATAAATTCATAAAGATGATGGAGAAAGGAGAGTGGTAGATGCTTAACTATGGACATAGGCAAATACATTGAAATAGTAGCTACTATGAAGCCTGTGAGAAGTCTAGTCAAGCAGCATGATCTAGACAATTAGTCACACTGGACAGATAATGAACTCCAACAAAGAACACTCAAAGTCAATAGTTGTGGCAAGTTGTTAGCAAATACTCCAGATAAGTGAGGTATTCCAGGAAGTATGGCAAGTATTCTGGTGTGTAGTATGTTTGCATAAACCATCAGATAAGGCTGTTACACTGTTAAAACAATGAGTGGTGGTATCTATTTCTGTTGGCTTGTTTGAGTTTTTGTTATTGTTGGTTGGATTTTTTAATTATTATTTTTAAAAATAGTTTGACTTAAGCTTGGCTTGAAATTTTAATAATTTAATTATGGTTAGGCAATATAACTTTTTGCCAGTACATTTACAGCAGTAAAAAGCCATAGTAAAAGGCAGGTAGAGTGATATTTAGGTTATCAGTAGGCCGTGTTCCAAACCAGGAAGGAGGAGGTGAGGATACTGCCTGAGCTCAGGAGGATCCAGGAGGGATTGCCTTGCAGGGAGGCAAGACCAGGCTGTCAGCCGCTTCCAGCGAGCGCTGCTCGGCTCCTGCCTCCGGGCTCCGACTCCCTGCAGCTGACGGGTGGTGCTTTGCTTCTGCGTGGAGAGCAGCCCCTGCGAGCTCCTTCCAAGTATCTACTGTGCAGCTGTTTGACTTAAAAAGAAGAGGGGAGGGGCTGCATGGTGAGGTTGCAAAGAAGAAAGAAGAATAGCATGCCTCTGCATATCACTGTGCTCTGGGCAGTGCTGCGAGAGGCGGCTGAGCCATTTTCCCTATAGGAGTAACGAAATCTGCATAGAATGCCTTTAAGACAAGGTCTGCCTGGCTGGGGAGGTCTGTAGGTATCTTGGTGTAACAAAGCAGTGCCGAGTCCTGGTGCAGACGGGGCCCCAAGCAGAGCTCCAGACAGGAGCTGTCGTGTTCCTATTTGACAATGTGTGACTCGGTTTTGGAGGTGCAGGGAACCACGTGTTGTCTGGGCTTTTCTTTCCTTCTTAAAACCTAATGTGCTCTCCATGACACCATCGAACAGGGTTAATCATTTCTGGGAGGTAGCTCTCTGTATGTCAGTATCTTAAGGCACTGAAATGTGATGAGAAGATGCTCTGAACCTTGTCTGTTAGTGTCAGTGCTGGAGTCTGTTAGGTTGCAGTTTTATAAAACTGGCCTCTTTTATTATTCATGTCCTCTTGAAAAATCAGTTTTTCTTCCCCTTCTTGCTTTATTTCACTGCATGGTCTCTTCAAATGCATCATCCTGCATTGGCATCCAGTCTTTTCAGCTGTTCTTACTTTCAACAGACTTTGCAGAAGTTATTTATAACACTGAAGACTGCAGGATCTGACTTGTCTTCATCCATATGTAACTGGTAACTCTTTGATAAACTGAAGTTCTACCAAGTAAGTGTGTAGAATCCCATTATCTTTGGAGCAAGTGTTCCTTCTCCCTGGCTTTGGAAGAACATCAGCTAGAAACAGATTTCTTTTGGTACTTTATTTAACACACAAAAGAAACAAGCTGTACCACCAATGTCAGATTTAGTTCAGCCATAAGAGCCAGTGTTTTTGGTTTTCCGTGTTTGTTGTGTGGAGTTGGAAAAAAACTACAAAAGTAGGGGGTTTTCAGTGTTAGGGATCTTTCTTGACACACCAGCCTTTTTGTTTTATCAGACCTTTTTTATGGTCTTGCTGCTTTCATGTTATTTTCTGAAGCCCTCTTTGCTGACACTAAACTTTTTGATATATTCTGCTTTTGAAGTACTGGTTATTATTGCCCTTTTTGTTCTGGCTTCTCTGCTGTTGTTTTCTTCTTATGGATGGCCTTGCAGACTGCTGTCCACTTGCTTTTAATGAGCCTTTTTTTCTGAAGCTCCTTCAGAAATGATGCTTTATATGCTGTGAGATTTCATGTAATGATGAATCTTTGCCTGTCCTGGTATTTCTTTCTTCATGGGTCAGATCTGTGGCTGGGCTTTGCAGGAATGCTATGTATAAGGAGATGTTTGAGAATCTTGGATCTGTGTGCTGCAGTTGCAGGCTTTTGTTGGGAAAACATGGAAGGTAAGTGCCAGAGCAAAGGAGTGTGTGTGAAAGCAGTCAGTTTGCCTTTACTTGACCTGAGTTGCATGTAACTGTAATTTTAGTTTAAATCAGTGCAGTAGCTAGTGTACTTACACATGGCATGGGAAATATGGCAGAACTGGGACCATAATTTTTACAGGAATGGACTTGAAAAAAACCCAACACTGAACTAAGCAACCTCTTTACAAATGGCCTTTGCAGGTGAGCCTGTGCAAGATAGACCATGCTTCCCATAAAACCTAATTAGTCCAGGCAGAATGCCATATTAACACAACTGTATTGCTTCTTGTTCCTCACTAAGTGCTGAGCAAGCTTAGCTGGAATTATCTGCCTGGCTCTGTGTGGCAGAAATTTGTCCTCCTCCCTGTCTGGTGAGTCGGGTCAGTACATAATGAGCCACGCTCATTTCAGCTTCTTCCCAAACTGAGAAGTATCCAAAGCAGAGGGATACTGCAGTACCCGACTCACCAGACATCCTCACTGCCCTGTAGTGCTGATCCACCTTGGGATCCTGGTGAGAATGGTGGCTTCAGGGAGCTGTGGGACTGCTGTCTTTGGGAGAGCTGCTGTTTAGACTCTTAAGAAAGGAGCACAAAATGCTGTTTCTATGCTGCAGATAAAAAGTATGAGGAATAATTAGATTTTATTCTCCTTGTTTTTCATGGTGGCACAAATAGCTCTCTTTCTTAAAAGAAATAATTTTGAATCTGGTGCACATACCTTATCAGTTTGCTAGGAAGGCGAAACCTGGGGTTTGGGAACTTGGGTGCGGAGTCTTAAGAACACCCTAGCAAATAAATGGTTAACCAGTAAGGCCAAGCATAGAAATAGGATGGGGAAGTGCAATTATCATGGGATAAGCAAATGATTAGAGTGTTATGATGCTCAAAGTATAGCCCTAGAGTCAGGTGCTTAATTATTAATATTATTATTCATGGATGGGTCTTTATGATGTGGGAAATAAATATTTCTGGCACTGAAAGGAGATGTAAGACACCAGTTTAATATGCCAAGCAGGGCTTACAACAGAGCAGTGTGTTTCATATAAATTAAATCTACCCGTTAGCCATGTGCTCTCCACTGGGGATGGAGTCTTCATCCACTTGTTTTCTAAAGCTGCTCATGCAATGTGAAATCAAAATAAATATCTTTTTAGTATTTTTGAAGGTAAAGTAAGATAGAGGAGAAGGATAGGTGAAGGAAAACATGGGTGAAGGCCCTGGGCTTAAGAGAGGCCAGGCTGAGAGCCTAGTCTTGGTGATGAGCCCAGGTCTGCTTTTTCAGGTAGCACCAGCTGTATTCTCATTTCATTTGGGTACTTCATAGGCTCACAACTCCACAATATGCTTATGGTTAGCAGCACATATCAGAGCAGAGACCAAATGGCACTGATACAGGTTCTGTACTGACATGAGTATTGGCTGCAATGTACACATGACCAAGCTAGTCTTTGTTTTGGAACCATTGTCAAATGAGATGTTTTGGTGTCTGTCGCATTCCTTTCTGAGCTTCTACATAGCAAAGGCTTGTTTGTCTGGGACTTAGCTGTACAAAGTAGTGATCTGTCTGATAGATCTGTGGACCACTTTGGAGGCCACTGTGTAAAGGGTTGGTTTAGTTCTTATTTATACAACACTATAGGTTTGATTCAAATGGGCATCCCAAGCATATTCAGGAAAAACAGTAAACGAGATTGCTATAGTGAAATAAAGGGAAAAGATTTGTTTTGCTGAGAGCCACCATCATCCGCTGCAAACTGTGGTTTGTGAGCTACTCCATCATGAGCAGAGGTGGGAGATCTGAATGAATGTACTGCTTAGACATTAACTGTCCTCAGAGCAAGGGAGTTGTGTCTCTGTGTAGATAAGGGGGTGCCAGGTAAAGCCTCATCTCTAGGCAAATAGTATGTCATTTGGCCAAGAGAGGGGGTGGCGTGTAAAGCAGTCTAGGGCATGGAGGCTGCACACTGATCATGCTGCCATGCTTCTAAATGACTGACACTTCTTTCCTTCCCTGTGGGTGTCTGGCTTTTAGCAGCGAGGCTGTTGAAACTGTTCATCTTTTACTCCAATACTAAAGTGATGTGTTTTTGCAAAGTGCCTGTGTGTGTGGTGGGGCAGGGAGCAGTGGGAGAGGTGCGTTTTCTTCTTTTCCTCTCTCACTTTTTTTTTTCTCTCCTGTATTACAATCCTGCTTTTTTGATCTTTCTTGCTGCAATATTATGAGAATTGCAATGGATTGCTATGGCAACTGTCCAACCAGGCCTGCATGCTAAATGGAGACACCTCCACGAGGGCTCACAGGGAAAGGAGATAAAAATGTAAAGGGTGCAAACAACAAACTCCCAACAACAGCAGTGGTAGCACTTAGATGCTTACACTGTGGGATGTGATGGGATGGGGGAACATAAAGAATGAAGCCCAATATTGCTGGCAGCCTCAGGGTCACAACTTTTTGTCAGGTACCAGCAGGATGGAAACATCCCACTCTTGTACTCCCCTCTGCCTCTGCAGCATTCAACACAAGAAGATATGTAGCAGACATATTGGTCTGTAAATATAGGTGGACTGCTCATCTGTAATGAGTGGGGGGGTGTCTGTGTGAAATCAGGGATGCAAATGTTCAATTATTGTGGTTTGACAGTGATGAATGGGGAGGGAAAGAGCAGCTTCACGGCTGAGTTCCTTCTCTGGGTGCTTCAATTTGGGTTGGTCTGAGCTGTATCCCTGTCCCTCTGTCACTGGTTCTGGGGAGAGCTTGAGCAGGAGAGGGGAACATAACTGAAGAAAAATCATCCCTGGCCTGAGGCAGGGACAGATAACAATAGGGTAGGTCTGTTTAATGAAACAGGGCAGAGATGTCTAAATAATCTGGCAGAGGAGGCAAGGAGGTGCAGGGCTGTATGTTTTTTCCCAGCATGCTTGGCTTTATCTCCACATTCATCCGTCTGCCGTGTTGAGTATCCCTCCAGTCTCCCAGCCACAAGCCCATATGTCAACTGCCCCTCCCCACAACTGGAAGGAGACAGCTTTTTTTTGCCAGAGGAGGAGAGGGCCAGTGTGTGCTAGGAGGGAGGGGGACATTGGTGCTGCTGTTAGGACCAGATGGCCCTAAAGGGCCTCCAGCAGCCTGGGGTGGCTCATTGTGCACTGCTCTCTGGCTCAGACCTTTTCAGCTCCTTTATGTCAGCTTACTCCTCCCAGCTCAATGAACAGTATCTGGTGTAACAGGGACCACTTCAGCAAGGCACTGCCATTAAAAACTCTAGGGCACTTTTATCCTGTTGGGCTGTGGGATGAACTGGTACCACCAGGCCAAGGGAAGTGGACACTGTTGGGCCCTGAACTGCTTGCTGGGCAGCCTGCAGCCCAGACAGGCATGCCAGGTACAGAGTGGTTCAGCAGATGGGCAGATCAAGCTCTAATCTCAGGCTGAGGCCTCAGAGCTGAGTGTGCTGTTCCTCCACAGAGCTCCAGGTGCCTTTCCCAGCTTGCCTGTCTTTACTATCCATGTTGTACTGAGAGCAAACTCCCACTTGTCTTCCAGGGGATTGCACTGGTGCACAGGGGTTGAGAATTTTGCCCTTCATCCAGAAGGTAAAGCCACTGTGTATCAAACCAATGCATTTTTACAGATAGGGGAAAGTGCTCACCTGGTCCTGAGGCAGCTTCTTGAAATGAGGCATGTGGAGACAAATCTGATAAAGGAGAGAGGCTCCACAGAGCAGAACAGGTGACAGGGAATGCTAGAGAAAGAGCCAGACCTGCTCTTCCATAAAACATGGCTCTCTTTATAAATTAATGAACCCTGCTGAAAGACAGTGTGCAATGAACAAAATGTGCATTTAATGATTCAAAGCCCTGCACAGAAAATCAAGCAATGTTGTTCTGGGGCTTCAGTTCTGTCAGTGATATTTGCAAGTGCTTACCAAACTTGACAGTCAGTGGAGGGGCTTCAAAGCACTGCTGTGACAGTGACAGGGCCAGCACATTTATGGTGTGATTCTGCATACAGTGCTCCATACATCTCAGCCTGCTTTCATAGTCTGCCTTTGCTGCAGAATTAATGGCTTTCTTTTGTCTTAGTACCCTCCTTCCCTGCTCTGGACAGCCCTGCTGCAAAGCCTGCTTCACCACCAGCGGGTTCACATCCCATAGCTCTCTGTGCTGTGGTAGGGTGAACTGCTCTTAAATGCCTTTTCCAGGGAGTTTGTCCTGTTGTCTGTGAATGCATTGGAGAGCTATTGGAACTTGAGCAATTCCATGGATTTGAGTAAGCAAAATGAGAATGCCTGTGGTGTTACATGGGCTCCTGAGCTCCACAGCAGCATGTTGCTAGTTGTTGTGGGGCTGCTTGTGGGGCTTGCTGTGTGTGGGGGGCAAGGAAATCTCATCCATAGCCATGTGCCCCTTAACAGACTTTAAATTTGAGATGCTGAGCAAATTATTTTCAGCACTGAAAGTTTCTTCTGCTCCTTGTGGCTAGGGTAGAGCTCACACACTTGCACTGTATCACTGTGACCTCCCTCCTGCTCTGTGGTCTGTGCCCCAAGTGGTTGTCACCATGCTACTCCCACCACCATGTAACCAGGTAGTCTGTTACAT
Organism: Ceyx cyanopectus; assembly: GCA_013401355.1. NCBI lineage: Eukaryota > Metazoa > Chordata > Aves > Coraciiformes > Alcedinidae > Ceyx > Ceyx cyanopectus. Next base: position 61,475 of record VYZU01012088.1, read on the forward strand.
ATGAATGAAGACGATACTTCAAAGATTTGCAGAAATGATTTCTAATGCATCACTGGAGTGGCATCCAGGTGCTACAGCAGGTGGTGGAGTCAGCCTCCTGTCTGTTTCAGTGCTGGTGTTGATAGCACTAAGGTAGCAGGATGCATCTCAAATACTGTGATTGGAAACAACTACATAAATAGTTAGACACTCCAGTTATTCTCTATTTATAAAGTGTGTCGAAGAGGGCAGAGCTGTAACAAGTGTTCTGTATTAACCTCACTGCTGCACACAAGCCCCTTTCAGTGTGGTAGCTCTGTAAAAATACTAGATTTGTCTCTGAACTTCAGCAGAGGTTGGGGAATGCTGATCCCAAGGCATGAGTCTGAGAGCTCTGCAGGAGCCAGGCTTTGAATGCCGACATCACGTTCCCATGAAATTCTGCATCCTTCCAGAAATGGGCTTCATCTCTGTGGCCCATCCACAAAATATTTTCAGTTGATTTTTCTTTGCCAGTTTCAATATGTTGTTATTCCATTTGTGGGTCTGTACCAGGCTCCCTGTGGTTGGTAATTAAACATGCTGGAAATTCTTGTGCTTTCATTTTTGACCAAAGACCCTAGGCTGGCTGGCACAAAAGGATAAGGTTTGCTGACTTTGGTGTAGGAGGCCCTGAGTTCAGATTCTCTTCCCTTTCTCAGCACTTTTCTCTTTCTAATGAAAACAATAATAAGAAGAGAGATGTGATCAGAAAGCACTTGACAAGTACAAAAATATTGGAAATGGGATGTTTGCTTCAAAAATGGGATGAAGTTAGAACAGACTGAGCCTCTAAGTGGGCCAAGTTAAATAAGCAGCAAGTCCTGATAACTTGGCCCTTCTTTTTTTTTTTTTTCAAATGGTTCATACACCCACATATGGGATCTCAAAAGGGTGAGCCAATGTAACCCTAATTGTATCTTATTTATCTTGGCTGTTTAAACAGCTCACCATGCTGTAACTTGGCCCTTTCCACAGTGATTGCATCTTTATACAGTTGACCTTTTCTTCCCCCTCCATTTTTTTATTTGTGCTACAAGTTTTCATGTCAGATATAATTATCTGAACCCCCGTAGGCTGTAAGGATAAGGTTTCAGCCATTTTTGGCAATGGGGTTCTTTCCCAGGGCTGCAGATGGGTTAGGTGAACCAGATGTACTCAGATAAGTTTGTTGCAATTTCTGTTTTTTTGGTTGTGCTTCAAAGGATGGCCTCTGTGCTTAGGGGTTAGTTGCCTTATAATTTATAACTTATATTTTTGCCTTTATGATGAGGGCATTTATCATTTCATCGAAGCCTGGCTTAAACTTACCATGTTCTTGTAGGTTCCCTTCTAGAACTTGGCATGTGTCAGTTGTGTGTGTTTGCTGGTATGTAAGTGCTTGGACTAAGGTTGAAAAATAAAATATGAAAAGATGTTTGGGAATGAGAGGCAGCTGTGGTGCTGCTGTTGCTCTGTCACCTGCAGTCAGCTCTGTGTAAGGGGCTGCTCTCTAATGGCACCAGATTCACTGCCTGGGTGTGAGGGCTATGTGTGCACCACTGCACAGCCAGCCTTCTGTGTGCCCCTGCAGTCCCCACCACCACCCAGCCACCCCTGCATCTGCACCTTAGTCTGATTCTTACTGATTACTGGTGGGCTAGAAAGTAGACAGATTGGTGAGCTGGTTAATTAATTCTGGTTTATTATTATTTATAGTGAGCGACCACAAAGAGCTGTCTGAGGTCAGGCTGCCCCTCTCACAAGGCACTAGAAAAGAACATGGGCAGGACACATTCTACGTTGATTTGGTTTCTATCTCAGTAGACAAGGGTAGAGAAGAAGAACACATTGTGACCCTGATTTTGCAGAGGGAATGGGGGCAATGGCATATCAGGGATTTGGCCATTCTGTGCAGGGATTCTGGCTGAGCCAGGAAGTAGCTTCAGCTTTCTTCAACCCATGTGCAGGGCACCTGTATCACAGGGCATCCTTGGTTCTCTGAATTTCTCATCTTACTATGTCCATGCTGAGTTGCAACATCTCCCCGCATCTCTAGCACTTTTACCCCATCTCCCTGGACTCAGAGCCACAATACCAGTATTTGCTGGGAACAGCACTGTTTTGGAAACAGAACGCAAAACATGCTTCAATGACACGTGTGTTCAGCTGCGCCACTTGTAAGGGGTGGAAGGGAAGCACAGAGAACTCACTGGCTTCATGTCAGTGAATTGGTTGGTTTTTTTCTCATGTTTGCAGATGCCATTCAGGAGCATCTCCTGACTCCTGCTCCAGCCTGTTCCCTGACAGAGCCATGAGCCACACGCTGAACTCTCTGAGCCGCAGCTGCACAGACTGGAGGCCGTGTGAGCCCACAGTGCTCAGACCCCTCAGGAATTGCCTCCCATTTTTTTTTTAAATTTCATGTTTTTGTCTGTTTGGGAGGTGACCAGTGGCACTTAATGTGGGTCAAGCCTGGCAAACTGATCTCCATGGCAACCCTTAATGAATGCCATTGGCTCAGTGGTTCCATCCCTGCATCTCATTAAATTTCAATGACTTTCATGGGGCTTGGACATGTAATTAATATCAAACACATGGTATTCAGCAGGATAAGGTTTAACAGCAGGCAACGTGTGCAGAAGCAGGAGAGTGACGTGGGGGGAGCAACATTTGGGCTCTGTCCCCAAGCAGCACAGGAGCAGACAGCCCGTGAAAAAGCAGCAGAAAGCAGAGCCTGGCGGGCACAGCTCACAGCTCCTCAGCCTCCTGTGCTGTAGAGGAGGTTGGGAGCAGTCCTGAGATCGAGGCTGGTGCCGACATGTTAGAGAGCTGCACTCAGTTGCTTTGTGACCAGTGGCCATCTTGATGAAGGCAACACAGCCCCATTGTAGGAAATGAGGTCATGTGTGCTGGCTAAAGGAGACCCCTCAAAGGCCAGGAGACTGGGGAAGCAGCACAAGGCAGGATGGCAACTTCAGTTGCATTTCTTTGATTTCTTTTCACCATGTACAGCCTCTGTGGTGCATCACAAACTCCACCTATCCCTGGCACAGCAGTGTCACAGAACAGCTTCTAACACCCCATGAGAAACCACTGTGGACTGGAAAAATCTTCTGCTTATTGTTAGGGTTGGTTAGATCATAAGACTCTTTAAAAGCAAGCAAGAGCAATCTAGGCCAGAGATGGGGCAGTATGAACAGCAGCACAGAGAACTTTTCATCATCCAACTGTGTAGTAGGGCCAGAGGAAACTCATTCTGTAGGGGAAGGGATGGGTACCAAAATACAAGGGTGAGTGGTATGGAGTGATTTTTGGGTTTTGCCAAAAAGAATTTGAACTTCCTAGGGTTTGCCTACATCTAGTGAAGATCTCAGTCATTTCAGATGTATTAAAATCTTGCAGCATCTTATCTCCCACAGATTAATGTTACCAGACAAGGAATGAAACAAAAAGGTGGGGGGAATGGAGGAAATAACCTCTGCTAATTACTAATATGCTAAGTGAGTAGTGAGATGAAGAAATAATGTGCTATCAGATACAATCCTGGGGTTTTAAAAACGAATTATTTCATCTTCAGCTGCGTTGCTGCTATTCCCCAGGGAATAATATACAATTCCCACGAGGATATGAGGGTATAATTCAGTGGCAGCTCTGGTAAAGTTATATTCAGTTTAATGAACGTCGGTGGGAAGCTAAGATTGAATTATTGCCTGAGTGCTCTGTCAGGTTGCCTCATGTTGTTATGCAGGATATAAAGAAAATTATTATTGACAATACTAAGGAGATTCATTTTGTCTGAGTGAAGGAGGCAACAGAGGTGTATTGAATATGTGACGTAGTGGGAGAAGGTTAATCATGACTGTAATGTGGGCTGGGGAGATCGATCATGCCTGGATCACAGGGATGGATGTTTAATGTGTATGTGACACAGCAGGGGAAGTTTTACTGGCCAGGATGCATGGAAGGGACCAAGTTGGAGGCAGTAACAATGACTTACTGTGTGACTAGTAAATAACAGTAGGGGGAGGATGGTATTCAGAGACCCATATGCCCACTAGAAGGTGTGGCAGTGGGGGAGAGCGAGTGGGATTTCTGGCAGAGCTAGGCTAAATTTAAGGCATCTCTTTGACCGCAAAGAAAAGCCAGGCCTCTGCAAGCTTGACAGTGGCAGCCTGCGATTTATCCATGTGCTGCTCGTCCTCTCTTGCCGTTAGGTGGCAGCATCTTGATGTGCAAAACGTGTTACTGGAGCTTCTACAGAGCCCTTTCACTCCAGGAGTTCCAAAGGCATCTCCAGAGGTTTCTGAGTTTGTACTCACATCAGCTATTCACACCAAGAAATATTGTGTCCAGGTTCCCGATGGGAGCCCGGCTCACAGAGCGGTTACAGCATGGCTATGGCCTCAAGTTGTGCCAGGGGAGGTTTAGATTGGTTATTAGGAAAAATTTCTTCACTGAGAGTGTTATATATTGAAACAGGCTGTGCAAGGAAGTGGTTGAGTCACCATCCCTGGAGGTGTTTCAAAGATACATGTTTAGATGTGGTGCTTAGGGACATGGTTTAGTGGTAGACTTGGCAGTGCTGGGTTTACAGTTGGATTCTATGATCTTAAAGGTCTTTTCCAACCTAGATGATTCTATGGTGCTGCAAGTGATGTGTGGCAGAAGTGGAACCTAAACTCGTTTTCTGTAGATCCTAAGTTGTATCTTTACTTTCTTCATTTGTTACAGCTGGAGACTCCAATCCCTTCTCTGGGGGGTTAGCTCACATCTTGCTGGGGGACTGGCTCAGAACCCAGGAAGGGTGACTCTGAGACACAGTGACGGGTCAGATGGAGGATGATAGGTTCACAGGGTATCCCTGTACCTCACAGACTGCTGAACCTCAGATGCTTTTGGTATAAAGCTGGAGGGTAACAAAGGGGATGATGGATAGGTTTCTGAACTGGCCTTGTGATTCCTCTGGGCTCCATATCCCGCCCAGGAATGGCTTGCTGGCCCACAGCTGTGGTTGCAGGTGGCATCAAGTAGTGCTCTTGTTCAGCCATCTCTCTAGCAGTGAACAAATGATGCTTAAACTCACATAATGTGTATCATTTTCTAGTCTTCTGCCTAGAAGAAATGTGTATCATTTTCTAGTCTTCTGCTCTCCTTCTCTAAATACCTTTACTATTCTATTTCCTTCTTCTTTTTCCTTTTCCCAACCCACTCTGCAGCTTACAGAAACATAGACAAATTGAGCTGGAAGGGAACTCAAAAGAAAATTGAAATTATTCTTGTGGCTTTAGTGGGGCTCAGCTTTCCTGCTGCCACTCCTGGGTGATGTCCAAGCCTGTTCTTAGAGCTCTCTAGGGACAGAGCTTCTGCAGTCTCCCAGACAGTCCAGTTCTCTTGCTTCATTATTCCTTCTCATAAGAAAAGGTTTCTTAGGGTCTTATATGAACTGTCTTTTGTTGATTTTTACATCCATTTTCATTACATTAACCCTGGACTTGGAGCATAGATTGCCTCCTCCCATTGCCACATCCTTTTATGTGTTTGAGTTCTTCTGTCATATTTCTCTGTAGGATTTTCATATTCTTCAAGATTATGAACTGGACAACCTAAATTCCTGTAATTTTTGCATATAAAGCATTTGTTTAAGATCCCATTGTTCTCACTGCTCTCTTCTGAGCTGATTTGTAAAGGAGATGGACATTAAGGTTTTGGTCAGTTAAGCTACATTTGTGTAAGAACTTAGCTAGACCCCTGGCTCAACAGAGTACTAACCTGACAGTCCCAGCAGTTCTAGGTGTTTTCATGGGTAGTTTTGTCTTGAAGTAGAAAAGAGAGGTGTAAAGAATGCAGAGAAATTATATGCAAAGCTGTGCAGAATTGACAAAACCATTTTTTTCTGAAACAGATTTGAATATCTTTGAGATCTGTCAAATTTAGTCTACATAAACCAGTGAGTTATACTACATATTGTTTATTAGTTATATGTTATTGTAACAAGTATTAATAAATCACACAATTATTATTGTGGGGACTTGCACAAACATCCGCTTACAGGTAGACTGGAATTGCATAATATTTTTTTCTTAGGAAACTGGGCAATAAGGAATGGCTGGTTTGGAAAGAAGGATATTAATGTTTTCAAACTTCCAAGAAATGTTTGCTTAAAAATAGACATTAGAAATGCTTTTAAAAGTATATAAAATAGCGTTCTTATCTTGCCCATTCCTACACAGGAAATTAATGATTCATTTTTCAAGATTCCAGATCACAGAATTCTAATCCAGACCTCATTGCACACGTGGAGAAGGTGGAGGTTGTTGATTTGAGGGGTTTGTTTGATACATCAAATTTCACTACTGAGAAATGTAGCCCCCAGTTTAGAGTGCCATTACGGATGTTTGCAGCTGGGGCACTGGATGAGGCCAGTCTTCAGTATGGAATAGAGTTGGTGTTAACTAGAGTGAAATGAATGTATTGAAATCTAGTGCAAGCTATTATAAGCAAAGCTGCTGGTGGTCTTGTTTCAGCAAATTCCATTAGCTTGCAGAATAGAAGGAGATCTGTCCAAAAATCCTTTTCACATTTTTTTCTTGCTATCCACAAGCAACTTCAAAAGCAGATTAAATTCAGTCTCCTTGGACCTGTCCACCACATTTCACTTTCATATTTTCTTGGAAAAAAAAAATCTTACAACAAAATATGGAGATGATTTTTTCATTTTCTCAAGCTGTCACTCAGGGCGTTTGATCTGCCTGTTCAAAGTGCAGTCAGTTGCAGTCATCATGTTTCCATTACAGATGGGAGAGCCTGCTCTGGACCATCTAGAGCTTCTCCATCACTGGCATTCAGGGCATCATGGAATGTTGTATTGGTTCTCTTCTGCTGCAATGAGAAGAGTCATAGGTATTGAATTAAATAGATGGAAACAAATTCTCTAATGGCTAAACCAGGAGGTATTCTCATAAATTACAGCAAAGTCAAATTTTTGACCTTGAAAGACACAGCAAGTTTTACCCGACAGAATTTTTGTTTTGACCGAGATCATTTGGAACATGCTGATGATAGAGATACATGTCACATTTCTTAATGCACCTCAACCTTTGTTTTTCTTCGTGAGCCAAATAGGAAAATATATTTCTAAGTTCACTAGAAATACATACTGTAAAATCAGAATTCAACTTTTTTTTTTTTTTTTTGTCTAAGAAGATACTAAACTTTTTCTTATGAAACAAAGATGTTTGGGTTTTAGGAAGGTCCATTTAACAACAACTGAACTTGTGTTCCTAGCAGACAAATGGGATGGATATGGGTTGATGTAAGGAGAGAAAAGCAAAGCCTGTAATGACATTTATTGTTTTGAAAGAATGGTGGTCACAGACCTCATGAGAACCTGGCAGTACCTTACTCATCACTGAGAATAGGCACAGTGATCACACTTAGATTTTTTTTTTTCTTTAATGGCAAAATATGCAAATCACAGGTAGGACAAACCCCTGGTGTTCAAAGGCTGGATTGGCTCATGTGAAACATTCTCTTACCTCATCCCTGTCTCCAGCTAGAGTCTTGCAGATCTGTTTACATTCTATCAAAGTCAATAGGAAGGTTGTTCCTGAAAGCAGGCTTTTTCTTTTTCCATGTTTTGGGATGTGGGGAAAGGAGGAGTTCTGCAGAGGTGCTACTTCCAAGCTTTCTGGCAGAGAAAACAGTTGCTGCATCCCACTAGACACCATTTTGAGTGCTGCAGGGGAAAGGCACTTGCTGAAATTCATTGCTATCTGCTGGAGGTCAAATTAATTGTAGTGAAGACATACATTGGAAATGTGACAACTGCATTGCCTGACAGAAGGTTACTGTAGTTACATGTGCAGAAACAGGGTTCTGGGAACTGAAAAGAGGAACCATAATGGGAAGATGCTACCTGTAAAGGACCATTACCCCTCCTTCCAGCCTCGAGTCTGCAGGGAATGAGACTCATTCTCCCGTGGCTGCTGTAGGATCTTCTTCTTTGGCCACATTACCATGTTGTTCCCCACTGCTCCAGAGTACCAGTGGAGGTAACTCTGGATCTCACTCACCTGTCCTAGATCTCATGCTTGTATCCAGGCCGGTTTGTTGTGAGAGGGATGTACTCAATTTGGCCTGGCAGAGAATCAAACAGCACAGCTTTGTCTTGGGTACTGAAGGATGGAGAGGGAGCCAGGTGCTGTGAAGTTGAGGGAGGAGAGTTCTTTCAGCCAGAGCCCTCTGAGCACTAGTGCATGAGACTAGCAGTGGTACGCTCTGACCCAAGCTTGCAGCAGGGAGTCTGGGCAGACCTCTGAGTCTGTGTTACTGCCCTGAGCATGGCATTCCCCTTGTTTCCATTACAGGACCTGGAATTGCTACGGGCTTGGCATGGATGGGGAGTTGTGGTCACTGAAACAACTCGGGAGGTCTGGTTCCCAGCTTCTGCTTACAGCTACCTACCAGAGAGTCCAGCTGAGCTGCTGGTAGCATGGAATGAAAAGACAGAACCCCAGGGTTTCCCAGGGCTTCTGCCCAGTAACTGTTTTGACAAGTGGAGCCTTGTCACTGAAATGGAGTTGCAGCCTCATGTCTGGAAAGATGGCAAGGTGTCCTGGTTTGGGTGAAAAGCAAGCAAATTCAGTTCAGTGATTTTGCTTTTTAGCTTAAGTTTCTAACTAACTGCACTTTCTGGAGTTGGAGGCATGTTTTGCAGACAGTCTCTGCTTCTAGCAGAGATAACACCTAATGTTTACAGTTACTGCCAGGGGTGGAATGCAAAACCAAGGCCACTGCTAGAACTTGTGTGTTGCACT
>VYZU01012088.1:70377-120747 GCA_013401355.1 Ceyx cyanopectus
ATATATTTGTATATATTTGTATATACCTCATTTCATTTTTTTGATTAAATTGCTTTAGTTCCTTTTTCGAATCACTAAGTCTCTCTCCCTTATTCCTTTTCTCTCCCCTTTGGGGAGGGAGGGGGGTTAAAAGAGAGCGGTCTGTTATCGGTCTGGGGGCTGCCCTGACCCCAAACCGCAACACAAGGCCCTTCTGCTATGTGCAGATTTTCCTCTCATATTATCCAGTCAGCGTGTTTGGGGTTCTACACATTAAATAGATTTATGTGTTTAATAATTATTACTTTCAAAGATTTACAATGCCCTGCTGCTGTTTCTGTGACTCTGCCTCCCCAGGGGTTAAGAAAGTGAAAATCCTTCATCAAGGAAAAGAAAAAAATTAGAAACTTTAAATCTTCCATCATTTGGAAAATGGGATCTGGAGAGAAAAGCACCCGTTCGCTGAATGTCCCTGTGCTAGGGGAGTGCATGCATGTGTTTTGGGGTTGCACAATACACACATGCTTAGGGAACATGTAAAGAAAGGTCTGGATGTGTTTATCTCCTCCCTCTTTGAGTTAAAAGAGACGTTTAGACAAGTTAGGGGGCATAACCAGAGGAAGCTTCACAGCTGTTCTGCGACTGTTTTATTGTGCAGTGGCAATTTCATAGAAAGAAATAGCCCTTGTTTATCAAGAAAAAAGGAGTGGAATTTACCAATAAGAAGATACAGCTACTTCTCACAGAATCACAGAATGTTAGGGGTTGGAAGGGACCTAGAAAAGGGCGATACTTCTCATAATGCATCCCAGGATCCATTGGCTTTCTTGGTTGCAAGGGTGCATTGTTGGCTCATGGTCATCCCCCTGTCCACCAGGACCCCCAGGTCTCTTTCTCCAGAGCTGCTCTCCAATAGATCAGCCCCTAGCCTGTACTGATACATGGGGTTGTTCTTCCCCAGATGCAGCACCTTACACTTGCTCTTGTTAAATTGCATTATATTTCTCCCTGCCCAGCTCTCCAGTCTGTCCAGGTCTCTCTGGATGGCAGCACAGCCTGCTGCTGTGTCAGCCACTCCTCCCAGTCTGGTGTCTTCAGCAAACTTGCTGAGGGTGCTCTCTATAGCCTCACTATTTTATGTCATCTTTGAAGATGTTTCTTGGTCTGTGCTCATCTCCAAAGCTGTGGAGTAAGTCTTTTGTGTGAACTGGCCAATTTAGTCTGCTTCTCATGTAGCGTGATTATAGTCACTCTAAAAGCAGAAGGGAACACAATCTGAGAACTGAAATACTTGTACATGAAGCTTATTAAGATATTCCTATAAGGATATGGTGCAAAACCAATGCAGATAATAATGCTAGAGATATGAGGATTTTGGAATGCATCTTGCAGAAATTGAATTTAAATTGCCACTTCTTAAATGAGAGTTAGATTTGGAAAAGAAAGTCACTTTGGGTGACATTTTTAATAGTGAAAGCTTTAATTAATTTTATGCTAATTGTGATCACCTACAAAAAATTAGAGGTTGCTCAATAGAACTTAAGGAGAAATAGCATGAAACTAGGAAGTGTTTGATGCTTCTGGGAAGAGGATGCTTTTGATTTAGGGAAAACCTATATTGTGAGAGATGAGAATTATACACCATAGAACTATGTTTCCAGAATTTCCTGAAGCTGTGGCATTTCTGGGGTCCCAGAAGAATGGGAGATGTTTAGGAAACGCCAAAGCTCTGCCATAAAGCAGGTTCCAAAATCACAGAAATAATGAGGTTGTATGGAAAACCTCAATGTAAGCATAAGGGCATATCTCTCTTCTGATAAAGGGAGGTCCTTGTTATGCAGAACCCAAAAAATGTTATTTAATTTGGAAACATGAGCCAGTGCTGAGGATGAGAACTGGGTGATGAAATGGCAGAGCTTGGAGAGAGAGTCAAGGAGGCTTTATGTCATTTGAACTCTGGGCACCTACTTGTCCTAGCTCCACAGCCACCATCAACTTGCAAGAAGTATCCATCATCTTCCAACCCCTGAGCATTTCCAGTAGCTATGGTAAGAAGAGCTGAGCCATCTGACCTGGTCTGCACACAGCCTTGCTACCAGGCCTACTGCTATTAAAGGGTCTGTGGAGCAGGAGTTTACCTTGAAATTTGGCAGCACAGAGAGCTAGACACTGTTTGAGAAAAGTTGTGATGTTTGCCAGAGTGCCCTCAGGGCTTTATCAAATTGCACTTTTGAAGGGCTAAGATGCATTTTTTGCCTGTGATTTAATTTTAAGAAATCCTATGGAAAAACCCCGCTGTAATTGGCCTTGCAAGTTTAGGTTGCTAATCCAGATGTGATCAGCACAGTCAAGACAGACTCCCAGACTTTGGTTCATGGTCAGCTGTCTGGCAGAACAGCTAACAAACAGCCTGTAAAACAGACCCTTCATATGCAGGGGATATATATATAATATAATGCAGCATGCTTAACGAGCAGGAGTGTCACTAATGTATCAGCTCTGCCACCTTTCACTGCAGCAGCAGCTTCTCATCTGCTGTGAACAAGTGGCAGGGAGCGGCCAGTGGCTGGGCTCTGGCTGGAGGCTACAAGGCTGGACTGGACCACCCTGGGTACCAGCAGGCGAATAAATCAAATCCCTCCTCCTGGTGAGGATGAAAAAACCCTTCTTGGACACACTACAGTCTGATGAGTTCGCTGTTGAGGAGGGTGTTCAGCAGGCTTTGTACAAAGGTTTCATGTGGTGCAAGTGGTTTGCAGGGTTCGGGGCTTTTTATGCTCTGGTTATAGAAGAAAGCTGCTCTTGTGTCTGATGAAGATCTGGAGAGCTGCTGCTGAGTTTGGACTAATCTGTAATCTGACTTCAGGCTGTTTGCTGTTCTACTGCAGCCATAGCAGTGGGGTTTTGCACTCAACCAACTCAAAGCAAGCTGGTGCTATTGCTGGTACCTCACATTCTGCACAGAGTGACAGACTTTCCCACGCTGCCAGCCTCTTGCCTATGACTGTAGAGGTATGCAGGAATGGAAAGCCCCTTTTTCTCCTTAACCAGCCTTTGCAAGTGTCAGTGCCCTGTTCCCATGTGAACTGAGCCCCTTCTTGCATGTGTTACATTTTAACACCTGTAAGAAGGAAAACATCCCAGGGTAGCAGGGTGCTCTGGCCTGGAATGGCCATTTGCTGCAGCTCTGTGGGCAATCTGAAGAACAAGAGCCAGCAAAGGACAAATGGAAAAGAGAGGGTTTTCTCTTAATGGGAGGGGTGGTATGGGTGTGTGCAGCAGTGAAGATGCAAGTGTGCACAGACATGCTTGAAGGTCTTAATTGTGTCTCTTTCAATGTTTCTATTTATTATTATGCAGCAATTTTATTTTTTTTTTCCTGCTGCTTTTAGCTAGCTGCAGCCAGTGTTGCAGTCTGTGTCTCTGCCCTGGCTCCCAAATGAGTAGCGGACAGGCTGATTTTTATTTCCAGAAGCCCCCTGTTCCTCAAAATGCTGGGAGCAGAGGAGAGGAGATGCTTCCCAGCACAGTATTACTCAGGAAAAGTAGATTTTTGAGTCAGCTCCTCCTCTTGTATTTTCATAGTCTTTTTGATTATAGTCAGAGATGCCAGGGACTCAGTTCCTTGGTGACCCAAGGGTGAATTCTCTCAGCCTCTCTCAGTGACAGTCTCCTATGTGCCTGTCTTTTCATACTTTTAAATAGAAGGCAGGAATCTGTTTTCTTCAGATGTGGCTGGAAGATGATAAGGACTGTCTGTAGCTCTGGCTCAGCTGTGTGTGATGTGTACAGGACATGATCTCAATATGACCTGGATTGAAAACTTGGCTATGAAGTCAGTGGGATTGTTTTGAGTTACTTCATCACTTAAACGCGTCTCTGGCAAATGCTGAAGACTTATAGTTGTCTTCAGCATATTATTACTGTATTTGCAATACAGTCATAATAGGACTTCTGTTTTATTATAATATTTCTATAGTCAGTAATATACTTGTTCTACTTTTAATGTAACAAAAACCTATGATTTAATATTTTGATAGGTTGTTAAAATGAGATAGTTGCATTTTAGACAAGATATGCTTAAAAGCATGTGGCTCCATTTATGCTTTTCTGCAGATCAAATGTAGCTTCATTCTTTCAGTCCCAAATAGGAACACTTAAGGTATATAAGGGTAAACAGTAATGTCACCTTGTAAATGGAGCTCTCTAGTATGTTTTTCATCAGGCTCTGATGACTTGAGAACAAGAGAGTTGCTGTTTATGCAGAAAGTTCATTCATAGAAATGTAAAAGCAATATAGAATAGAGGAACAGTGATAAACAGTTTGTGCCACTTAGGTGCTGCTGAATTAAGTTCCTGCATCCTCAGCCTGTATGAGAATGTGGGATCTCTGGTACTTGCCATTTACAGCACCATCTTGTATGGTGATCTGGTGACACCATGCTGGAAAAGAGCACTCAGAGGATTAGAAAGGCCTTTCTTGACTTTTTTTCTACCTTTTTTCGATAGCATTTCATAGCAAAATGCAGCTACACCTGAAGAGGATTAGCCTTCTGTGTATCAGTGTGGGTTATTATTCTATCATTCTAAACACAGAATTGCAGGCCAGCAGTTTACTGAATTCTTCTGTCGAGCACTTGTGACAATGTTAAAAAGTAGGTCATTTGAATGCATTGCTGATAACAGTAATGGATTCACACATCAGCTGGCTGCTGCATACACATGTAACCCCTGCCCAATGTCACCTCCAGAGTGGTTCACTCCCACTCAGTGGAATGTGCCATTTTGCTAATGCACATATGCATACTTTGCATTTCAAACTAAGGAGAACTGAGAGCTCAGAGAAATGCTAGTAACAGCTATTCTCTACAAAATAATCCTCAGACCTGGGCTCTGTCACCAGCTGTTTGGGAAGGCTGCGTGGCTGGCATCTGTGAACTGATAGCAGGATTGGAACTTGCTTAAGAAATTACATGTTTCGAGGAAGCTGTTTAAAACAAATCAATGACATAAACCCCCCTCTTGCTGTCTTTCTGGAGTACTCTATATCAGAGAATGCCTGTTCAATACCATCTGTGGGCTGCTCTGTCTCTCACTGTACTTTGGAGTATCCTTTCTGCTTCCCCAGCTGTGCTTCAGTGTGTGCTGGTGAAATTAGGAGAGTGGTTGACATGGACCCAGCTCTTCAGTACATGTGCAGATCTGTTATCAACATCTCTGCATCACTTTGCATGAGTAGTCGTTTCTCCCTGTTTTCAAGGTAGCTTGAAACTAACTTCTGAAGGTTTGAATTTTGCATAATATATGTATTACCTTCTCCTGTCCCCCAACCAGCCTAAAGAGATGGTAAGAACCAAAAGCAGCCAGGAGCTGTGGGGTTGCATTTGAATGTCCCACTGTAGCTGTAGTTGAGCCACGGGAAGCAGCAATAAGCTTCTGCCCTTGGAGAGATAGCTCCTCAACAAGCAGCTTTGAGTTAGTGAGCAACTAAATGTAGTTATGCTGGCAGATCAGAAAGGCAGTGACAGAGTTTGGGCTGGAGAATTAGCATCCTCATTTGGCCATGGCATGCAGAATAAGAGATGTGACCAGACACTAACAGAGGCATTTCTAGCTACTGTCACCATCCTCCAGTGGAGCAGGCTTTAGGTCACATGGAGAGGATAGTTCACTTGTGAAGCAAAATCCATGACCTGTACTATATCTCTACTAAGAGACCCCAGTAATTTTGTGCTTGCTATCCAAACTGAACTTAAAAATGGAGACATTGCAGAAATCATTTACTTTTAAACTGGAAGAAGCAAAACAAAGCAAAAGCAAGTTAGATCTCTTCTTAGAACACACTTGTGCATATAAAAAAACCGTCCAGGGCAAGGGTACTTATATTTTGAAGTTCAAGTTGGAAAGCTCAAGATGTGAGCTAAAAAACCTGACAAAATATGGTAGAGGCACAAACCAGCAAGTCAACTGTTTGCTAATTGACTGTGCCATGAAAGAAAGAGAGCATTACACTGTGCAGTGTCTTTCAGTAGTAGTGCTGGGCAGTACAAAATCTTGCTTGATAGGCAAAAGTAGCTGATTAAGGTCACACACAGCCGCTGCCTTTCCCCCTTGTTCTGCTACAATCAAGAACTATGTATGTCCCTTAGGTACTTTAAAATATTTTATTGTTGGATTTGCTTTTCTTATATAAAGATTCAGGAATTGCTGATGAGCCCAAAACCTGCAGCTTTAGAGAGAATGCTGAAGAGTCAGCAGCGATGCGCTACCGCAGGCTGTTTCTGTGCATGCCTGTAGTAGGTTAGCTTTTCCAGCACAGCACAACACAGCGAGCTGATGGAAAGCTGAGTGTGATGCAGGCTTGGCTAATTGGAGCACTCCTGGGAGAATGTGAATTGCACAGTTTCCTTAATGAGTAGAGAGAAAAGATAGTTTACATCCCCTGATGTAACAGCGTCAGAACAAGATTAATAGCAGAACCACAGCAGCAGTGTCTATCAGACACTTCATTATTAAAGGGACTGAGTTTCACTAATGGTATTTTGCTGGTGATGGGTGCTGTGAGTCAGTAGGCAAAATCCTTTCCCTGAGTCTCCCCCAACTTTCTTATCACCAGAGCCCAAGCTTGTAATGGATACATGAACACAGAGATTTTTCTGTTATGAGATGCAATTAAATTGTGGTTCAGCTTACAAACTACACTGGAAATGGAGTCATCTGAATGCACAATTGTCCATGGATCTTTTTATCCTGCTGCTGCTGCTTTATACAAGGTCATCTCAGGCAAGTTAATGAAGAGTCATTAATTTGAGGTTAGGGAGATTGACTGGATTTGTGTAAACACGCCATTTTCCTTTGTGTTTTGAGCACACTCTATGCTCTGGCCAGGTGCTCAGTGATACTAAGCTGTATCTCAGCCTAGAGAATGCTTGTGCATACAACTCGGGCAAATTTGGGAAAGTGTCACCTTTGTTGGCAATTATTTCCCTAGAATGAGATGGCAGACAGTGATACAAATCAGCACAGTACACACCAGACTTGACTGGGAGGCCTGAGAAGTGGTGTAGAGTTAGAAACCCAAAGAGGTCATTTTGCCACCCTTTCAGATATCCATTAGAGTAACTGCCATTGTGTATAGAAAAACAGTAGTAGTGTTTACAACCAAAGAGGGAAAAGACTTTGAGTCCCCACTGCTCTGTGTAAAAAGTATACATTTTTGCTGCTGGTTTGGGGGGAAATCACAATCAGCATTTCTTATGATCTGTGCTGGCAAGAAGGCTGTGTGTTTTCCAGAGACCCTCTTTGTGGAGGTGCCTTTTTCACACAGAGAGTATTTGGGTTAACACTAGGTGTCTCTAATCCCAGTGCATGACATGTAAAACCTAATCTTATGCTGGTGAAATGAAAGTTTTAGTTTAATCTTAGTTTAGTATGTGAATCTGTATCCCTTTCCTGGACAGACTGGCATGTCTGTTGGCACATGCACCTCAGCTTCTATGGAACATGGCACCAGCTGCCCAGACACAGGACTCTTACTGTTGCCAGAGCAACTCTCCCATTTGCAGTGTTTGATGTGGTGATACAGCTCTGATAAACCTGAAGGCCCTATTTTGCTCTATCATGTTGTAGAGGCTTGATGTGCTCCAGTCTTGGAAGGAAGCAGAAGGTAAATCTAGAGTGCAGTAACTATTTCTGCAAATACTTTTGTCATTACTCAGAGAGTGTGTTGGCAGTTCTGTGTTCTGTCCAGTACCTGAGAGGGGAAACTTTTGAAGCCAAAATTACATAAATCCCTGACTCTTCCATAAACAATATACACACAATTGGCTGGAGATTTTTTTTTTCTGTAGCTATCACAATTACACACCTAGGGAACAAAGAAGCTGAGAGTCTGGAGGTGCTCTGGGCACACAAACCTCTTTCCTCGTGTCAGTCTATGTGCACGTCCAAAGAATGGTCACTCAACCACCTGCCTGGCCTGCTCTTCTGAGTTCATTTCTTACTGTGATTACCCAGGTCATCTTCAAGTGCTTGTAAACAGAGCTAACAGAGCATGCTTCTTTTTCTGCCCCCACTCCCATTTTTATTTATTTATTTTTTAATGGAGTTAACCACAACTCAATATTTGTATCATTCAGGCTCAATTAAAAACACACACACAAAAGTTGATGAATAGTCTGCTTCTAATGAAGAAGCATATTCCATCACAGCAAATGTTCAAAGATACTTTTAACAACAGGACTGAAGGATTTATGATGTCAGTATTTTAGTCATTAGAAAATTAGAATTGTTTCTTTGGAGAAAACAAACAGGCTTTGGGCTCTTTCTAAGAGCAGTATGAACTTGGCGGCTGGCAGCTAGTTAGCCCCCCTGCAGTAGGAATTAATGATAAAACTGCCTGCGTTCAGAAGGGAATTTTATTGGGCAGGATGCCGGGTACCAACACAATGAGGTCTCCAGGCGCCCCTCCCTCTAGGGGTCTTCAATTACACTTCGTAATGAGCACTGTTTCATTAGTGAGGAAAGCAAAAGTCGGCACTAATTAAAATTAAATTAGGACACACTCAAGTTGTGTCACACAGTGTGCTGAGATATTAATAAAAAAGAAGCTGCCTTGAACAAGCATGGACCAAAGGGTCAAGTGATAACAATTAAAATATTGGATGTGATGTCAATACTGAATTTTTAACACTCCAGTTTTGGCTTTTTATATGGAAAGAGGATGTCTGGACTGGTTTCTGTAAGTTGGAAGAGGCACTGCATCTACATCTGTCAACATAATGTCTGACAGAACATTTTCCTAAAGCTTGCATACTTGCCAGAGTATTTCCCAAGAACACTTGCATGTGCACATGTGCCTGCAATCTGGTGCCCATGCATGCTGTTGGGTGACATGTGAAAATAAGATGTTCGTGTCACGTGAAAACCCTGCATAAACTCTTGCTGACATGCTGAAGGTGTCCTGCTTGAGCACCGAAGCAGCAAAACAGTACATCTGCACTGTTACGTATCTATATCATGAGAGAAGCAATGTTTTTTCTGTGTATATATTTCACATGAAGTTGGTATCTTCTAAGAATAACAGAGTTCCAGTCTCTTGGCTCCCTTCCTGGGAGCATTAATACTTCATTCACCCTAATACTCGTGCGATGCTCTAGACAGGGTTTCTCAGACATTTTTGTGGCTGAGCTGCCCTTAGGTTTAGAGCCTTGCTGAGTTTCCTCACTGGTTCACTTTTACCATTTTCCAGCTTTTGCAGTTTTGCCATACTCTGCCTTGGTGCCTTCTGCTCTTGCTTCTTGTCACTGTGGTGCTGTGCAATGTGCTGCCAGGAGTGCTGGGCACCCACGCTGATCTTGCTCGTAGCCAGCACAGTCACCCCATCTCCAGTTCTCCAGCTGCAGCAGGCTAAGCCTGTAGCTAATTGTTCAGGCTAGTCATTGTAAGCATTTCTGAGGAAAACTTACTGCCCAATTTAACTGTGGTGTTTAATTAAGTTGGTTCCAAAGGCATTTGCCAAAATATTAAAATATATTTGGCCTTCAAAAGGGATTAAATAGACATAATGTTCAGCGAGGCAAATTACAGTGAACATCTGTACATTTTGTGTTTAAATATACACACGTGGAGCTTGCTCAGCTGCTAAATGGATATGGAATATTCAGCACATACAGATTGTAATCTGGAAAAGAATTTGTTCTTCTCAGTAAATATATTCTTGCACATTAGTAAAATTGTGGCCAAGGCACTTTATGCAGTGTGCATCTGTTTGCCTGTGTAATAATTATTAATGCAGTAGATTGTGCATGAGACTTGGGTAGAAAACTGAACAGAAATAGCATCCTGCTGTTACATAAGAATCCTTGGAGGTTCAAGCATCTGACCACCAGCCCACACAGATGCCCACATCAGTATAAAGGTATTTCAGAGAATGGAATAAGCCTCATCACTTGAACATCTATCTTTTTGTGCATAAATCCTCTTTCCTAAGTGTTAAAACAGTTGGTTCATTTAAGCTTGCTGCTGCCCTGGGTGTTTCCTATTGCAGCAACTACAGAGCGAGCTCTCCATCCTGTGAGACTGTCCCTGTTTACCCGAGGTAAAACTGGCAAATATTTAAAGCCCAGCTCTGAAAGTTGACTGCTTACATTTCCTTAATATGTATTTACAAGACAGATCATGAAGCCTGTAAATATATGTTATAATAAAAACATCCCTAATGTGTAACTGAATGTTCTGCCATAACCATTCCACATGGGCTGTTACTTGCTGTGAGGGCAATAACTTGCGTTGCAATCATTTCATACTGTCTGTCTTAACAAAGACCCTGATTTCAGTAGGCCGTTTATTTATGATTCTATAAATGCTCTACCTTTTTAGTACAGTCAAAGGATGTATTAATGAATCTCATGGAGATTTCATTTCTTGTTGTATTTGATTACAATGACATACTTTTATACTGTGCTTTCCATGTAGGAGATACAGCTCAGATAAATGCATGTGTCTTCACCAGCGACACAGAAGTTGCTCAAAGGTGGAGCACAGCATCTGCCCAGTACTGCGTGCAGACGAGTTTAAAGAGTTTTAAGAGATGCTTAAAGTCCCATGTCCTAGCCAGAAAATTTGAGGTAACAATCCAGAGTTGTTGAAAGTGAGTGTTAATTCTGCTAAGCAGAGGGTTGATCACCTAGGGAGAGGTGCAAGAGGAAAAGGAATCAAACATCACCAGAAAGCATTCCTTGGCACCTTTACTTTCTTTGATGCTCCCACTCATATAAAACCTAATTCTGAGTAACTTTGAGGCAGGACAGTCTGAGGCTAATGGTTTTGATCAGCACTTCAAACTCTTATTGTACATGCTTAGAGTTAAGCACCATGGCAGTCATACTCTGCCTTCCCAGCCTGCAGACAGTAAGTGTTATAAGGACTATCCTAAACAGAAGTAGTTAGGCACAGAGACCTCATTGTGATTGGTTCCCTTAAACAAAGTGAATTTGGAAGGTCTCCGATTTCCACATTCCCCAAATCTATGGAAAGACCAGGTTGGTGTTGGGAATATCAGGGCATACCTCTCGGAGAAGAAGGCAGATCTGTCCCATGAAGATGGCAGCTCGTGACTGAGAGTGGCTGCTCACCTTAGTGCAGAGTGCAGTGGGTGACTGAGATTTCAGTCTCTAGAGCCAACAGTCTGGCACTAAAGCTATAAAAAAAGAGGGGGAAAGAAAAAGAGAGCACTCTTCCCAAATACATTTGCAGTCAGTGTTAGTCCTTGTCCTTTTAATCTGCTCTCAGGAAAGGTCCAGGCAGGCTCACTGTGGATGAGTGGGCAGCACCCCAACATGCACACACATCATTATGACACCAACATGCCTTCTTGTACAGCTGTTTTCTTGCTAGTTCCTCTTGCCTTTTGCTTCACTTGCTGGGGAATGTAAAGGACCACACTTCAGTGTTTGCTTATATTGAATCCCTGGGTGATACAGATCTTTGCTCTGTTACCTAAGACTGCTTGGTCCAATTCAGGAGCAGAGCTATTTCTTTGTGTTGTACAGGGTACTTGGTTTTGCCTGCTGCAGCCCTTTCCTAATGGTGAATGGAGGGTGAGTGTGTGTGAGTGTGAGCAAGCTTTACAAAACCCCTGATGCACACCCCTTTGGCAACCTCTTTTATGAAATTTTTATTAGTATGTTCAGCAATGTGCATGTCCTCAGGAATAACGAACAGCACAGAGAGAATATATAGCCCCTCAAATGGTCTAGGGGCTTCAGAAGGGAGGTGAACAAGGCTACTTTAAATATTGCAGGATGGTTTACAACCCTGAGGGAGGAGGTGTGGGGGAGGAGAGGGGAAGAGCAGATGGGCACAGTGTCCATTTAAGGTGGTCTGGCACAATTATTGGTCAGCAACAATGTGCTTTATATTTGGAGGCTCCCTCCAACCCCTGTTTTTCTTCTTTTGCATATGTGCCTGTCTCTGAAAATATTACCTTGGATTTCAAGGGGTTCTCCAGCTAAGCTGTGCCATAGTGAGGAGGTTTAAAGATTGACAGAACTTGGTGATTATTTTCTTTAGAGGAGATTGATGGTTGACATGCCCTGTGCTAGAGGACTGACATGGCAGAAAATGCTGCCTGCCTTAGCCACAATAAACCAGTCTCAAATCACATGGAGGTATGTGCCTGTCATGGGTTAAAACCTTTGGTGGGATTTGAAAAACATTCAGAACCATCAGTGACCATTTTCCTGGACACCAGACTGGCTCTGGTCTGTACAACATGGGAAATGTAAAAACTCTTAAACAGGGCTTTTGGCTCCAGGAACTTTGAAACCATGTGGGCTCCATGCATTGCTCGAGTGCCTTGGTGCTGCAATGATCCTGAACTGACAGCTTCATAGACAAGGTTCTGGGTATCTGCAGTTTCCACCCTGGTCAGTGGTTGCTGAGGGTGCTCTTGCATCAGGATTGGATCTGGGGAGGTCATGCTGATTCTGACAGCCTCTACTTGGAAAGAAATCACCAGACTGTGCCATTTGCATATCCCCAGATCATATCTGTGTGTTCTTTGCTTCTTTTTGAATACAGGAGCTCTGAGGCTGGTAGGCACAGAATTCTTTGTTTCCTTGGGAGAAAATGGGCCTGGTATCTACAGTACTATAGGTATCTCTCTACAGTTAAGGCCTGGTTTATCTGCTAGCTAATTTTCTCTGAATACGGTGGTATTTATGTTTGCCAATTGTCCTCCCTAAGTGACCCATTAAATCACATTAATCCCTCCACTCCAGTCTGTTCTTCTATGAAAATCCATGTCTTCCTATAACTTGCTTCTCCTATTCACAGAATCACAGAATCACAGAAATTAGGGGCTGGAAGGGACCTAGAAGATCATCTAGTCCAACCCCCCTGCCTGAGCAGGATCACCTAGACCAAATCTCTCAGGAACAGATCCAGGCGGGTCTTAAGTGTCTCCAGAGATGGAGACTCCACAACCCCCCTGGGCAGCCTGTTCCAGAGCTCTGGCACCCTCACTGAGAAAAAGTTCTTTCTCGTGTTGAGCCTAAACCTCTTGTGCTCCAACTTGCACCCATTGCCTCTCGTCCTGTCATTGGACGACATTGAGAAAAGTCTGGCTCCATCCTCTCTACACTCACCCTTAACATATTTATAAACATTAATGAGGTCTCCCCTCAGTCTCCTCTTCTCCAGGCTAAAGAGCCCCAACTCTCTCAGCCTCTCCTCATAAGGGAGATGCTCCACTCCCCTAATCATCTTGGTGGCCCTGCGTTGGACTCTCTCCAGCAAATCTCTATCTTTTTTGAACTGAGGTGTCCAAAACTGGACACAGTACTCGAGGTGGGGTCTCACCAGTGCAGAGTAGAGGGGGAGGAGAACCTCTCTTGACCTACTGGCCACACTTCTCTTAATGCATCCCAGGATGCCATTGGCCTTCTTGCCCATATGCCCACACTCCCATTTGAGGTGAAGGACATTTAGCCTGGTGGTCAGCACATGGAGTTTATAGACTAGCAACAGGTAGGTCTTCTTGGCTTCAATTTTCACTCACTGTGAAAATCCCTGAGAAGCCTCTGACCTTTTGCCTCAGTTTCCCTATCTCCAGAATTGCTTATTACATTGCAGTGGTTACTGCAGTAAGGATGTTGAGGAAGATGGTATATGAAGGCTAAGGAAAAGCATTTATACTCACAAGAACCCTTGATATGGGTAGCAAAATCAGCCCCATTCCCCTGGTTTCCTCCCAACAGTGGTATTGGACTCCTTTAGAAAAAAAAACCAAACTGTTGGTGTGAGAGTGCTTGTTCATCTGTTTGTTCCAGGATTATTCTGTTAATCATCACAGCACCGTGGTGCAGTGCCACATAAGAGCATTAGAGGTGTTTTCTTACCTTCAGGGTTTTCAGATGTGTATTTCTGTATGGAGAGACAGGCAATGATGCTTTAATAGCTTATGTGGAAGGATCAGTATTGGTATTTTCTTAAGTGCAAGATGATAATACACTATCAGGTATTCAGCTCTTTGTGATGCTGTAATAATACGAAAGGAGCATGGCATTGTGCTGAGCAGAGACTGTTAAACCTTTGGGGCAGGAACCATCGCCTTTTATAATATGTGCTCTGTGTCTAGTATGATAAGCAGTGTGTCCCTGAGATTATTAAGCATTCATCAGAAAAAATGTCATTATTATCACCATAGACTTGCCTATGTGATGAGATTTTTAAAGAACAATCTGGTATTTTAGGGATATACACACAAAATATTCAAAAATTGCTTGTCTGCTGTTTGAAAACACATTTCATCCTTCTGTGTTGACTTGCTTCAGCTGTTCTGGGGTCCTGAGGCCAGTGACAGGAAAGGCTGCATGACAACCTTACTCAGTTTTCTTATGTCTGGAGCAAAGAGACACAATTAATCCAATGGAGTTTAAGGATACGGCCAGGCATGTACAGTATCCAGCCACTAGAGTAGTCAGAATGGGTGTGAACCAACAGGAGGCTGGAAACCCGCCTGACACACTTGGCAAGTGATGTAATGCTCCATTCTCAGGAGGAAATTCTTTATTGAACCCCTCTAGCAATGAACTTTTGGCCTGAAGCTGGAGTTTAGATTGCACAAGCTCAATATATGTGTAATTATAAATACCAGAGACACACCAAGCTCCATGCCCCCCCCCCCACTCCAAGTAGGACCTGTTTCAGAAGTCAGAAAGCAGCCAACATCTAGGCAGTGAACCCACTGCAGGGAGCCAGCTGCTCTGAGGAGAGCAGCCTCTGTTCAGGGTGTGGGCCCTGCAGGAGATGGCTCCTGCCCAAGAAAGTGTCATCGGTCATCCCGGGGATTGTGGCAGCCAATCAAGTCAGCAAAGCATCAAACTTACAGCCTCCTCCTCAGGTCTTACTGCTTTGAATTGGCTGCTTGTCAAACGTGTGGTAATTGTGCTTTACCTGAAGTCATTGCCTAATTTAGTTTGTTTGCAGCTTTGCCATTGAGGAGCCAGAGCTTGATGGGAAGCTCACGGCTATTCTCTGATGTGGGAGATAGTATCATGCAGAGGGGGAGAATCTCAACTTTCATAAACCATCAGTCTTCAATCTTTTTGTTGTTTTGTAATTTATTTTTTTTGGTGGGGGGGGGGAGGGTGTGGGGCTGTGTTATGTAATGCAGAGATACCAGAACCTTTGATGGTAGCAATCTACCTGCAGCAGCTTGAAGCTCAGCATTGCTGGGCCTACACTGCTCCTCTCATTCCAGCCAAAGGATGCAGAGCTTGTGGTCCACTGACACTTTCACACCTTTAATGGAGTGCTTTGAGCAGCAGCAGAAAGCAATGGAAGGGTCACTCAGGCATGAATGCTTACTAGGTCATTTCAGGACAAACTGTGTTTGTGATATTCCAGGTTATATGGACCCACCAGTTCCAAAATGAATGCCTTGGTTTTCTTACAACTTACCAGTGTTTCACACAAATCTGTGCTGGATGGGGTGAGGCTGGGATGGGTAAGAATTCTTCACATCTTCACTGCAACTATTACAGTGCCGGGTGGTAGTAGAGTCATCACCCTACTTGAGAAGTTGGAGTTGTTGGTTTTGTGGGGTTAACCAAAACCATGTTCACTGTGGCTCTACGTGCATGTGAGGCTTTTGCACAAACCTCTGTTAGTTTGCATGATGACTTGTCAAGCCTTTCATGTACAGGGTGGGTCCAGCACTGAAATAAGAAAATGAAAAGGCTGTTGAAGGAAGGGTGAGGAATGAAACTTGGAGATGTCATGTTCAGTCCTTTCTTCAGGCTAGGAAGACCTGTCCAGCCTGCTCACTACAATTATTTGATTGCCAGAACTCAGCACCATTTTGAAAAGTCTGATGGATGTCTGACTGCAAACATTAGAATTGTCTGTCATTGAATGAAATCTTGAGTGGAAAAAGCCCAAAAACTGTTGCTCTTCTGTTAGTTTGGAGAGTGGAAAAAAGAATCCTCACCCTGAAGCGTTCAGAGCAGTCACCCCAAAGTTGTGACACATTGTGCAGCAGTGCTGATAAAGTAGGATGTGTGCACACGTATTTTAGGGTTTGTACATGGAAATGTTCAGGGGTTTTTTGTTCTGTTTTGGGTTTTTTCCTACCTGAACATGCATTTGTCTTCCTGCTTTAACAAACTTACCACACTGCTGATTCAGAACAATACAACCCATGCCAGTTATGAAGCACCATTAGTAATGACTGTCAGCCAGGGCACCTTAGTGATGATCTGGGTGTGAAGGGCTTTATCATGACTCTGTAAACTTTCTCACCATGTTTCTTGAAGCTCAAAAGGAGATTAGAAGAATCTGTAGCATAGTGTGAACCTTCCTCTGCAGGACATGGCAGATCAGAGTACAGCTGTGATGCTTCTTCCTATTACAGCATCAGCAGCAGCATGGTTCTAGTTTGGTGGTTTGCTTAGTGTGTTCTTCAGATGTATGCATATTAAACAGTGTAGCCAAATAATTTGTCACTGCAGGTGTACTGTTTGCTTACTTTGTTAAGCCTGTATAGGAAAGGGAAATTGAATGTTTTCGTGACCATTTTAACCATGTTTTTTATAACCCTCCCAACGTTCTTTTTCTTCAAATTCTGCAAAGTGATTGAATTTGCCAATGTTTTCCTTTTTGTCTTTGAAGACTGCTGATCATATAACCTCCTGTTTCCTTTTGTTCTGCCCGTGCACGTCAGTTTGTTTTGGCACTTTCTGCAACTGTGAAACTTGAATTTAAGCTAAGATTTTTATATATGCCAAATTAGTTGCATTAGATCAGCATAATATTTGTTTTAGCAGTAATCCTAGTACAGTATTAGAATATCAAGGTAGATTATAGTTTATTACAGTGTATTTATTGCAGTTAGTAAACAATGCTATCTGGTGTAATTGTTATATATATGTGACTCTTCCAAGGATCTACCAATGTGTGTACTAGAAAACTAGATTTCAGGGGTTTATAATTAATCCATCATATATTGCCTGAAGGTGGAACTTAACATGGGATGTACCAATATTGGGGAAATCCCTGTTCTCTTTGTACTATCCACTGGATTGAGGCCTATCATGCTGGAGGAATATCTAACCTCCTAGAGCTATGGCTGTGGAGGCTTATCTTAATGGGCAGGAATTCATGCCAATCCCTGCAACTCAAGGTAGATATTTACTCTCTGCAGCTTCTAATAAACATATCTTCTCTCTTTTTATCTTCCCTTTGATTTGCTAACCAATTGATTCATTTTACACCTTCAGAAGAAGGGAGTGATAGAGGATGAAAGTGTGAAATGTGTAAGAATGAAATGTGTTTCCCAATCTGCAGAGAAGAGAATAAGAAATTCTTGGAGAAGAAGTCCCGGTCCCAAGCTGCTAGCTGCTCCTTGACAGTGCTTACTCCTTCTTTTCCAGAGGGAGTGAGGTATGATGCACTAGAATTAGTCACACTGCTATCTCCCTAACCCTAGGGTTTGTCCTGGGGAGCCTTCTCCTGCTTTAACCCCAGGGAACATAAATGGTGTGTCTGTAGCAGATTTTTGAGTTTTCAAAGACTGTCACCTAGGAGGCTGCTCTTCTCTCCCCTTTTGAGCCTGTTCTCGTAGTTAAGGGTGAAGTTGTCTATATCAGCATCAATCTTTGCCTCCTGATAGAATCCCAAACCCACAGTTCCTTTCTTGATGCCTATCAGCATCATTATATCAGATACAGGTCTGGGGTATTTGAGTATGAATGTGTACCTACATTTATTTATTACTGATGAAATGCTTACAAAGAGCCAGGTACAAATGTGAGAACAGTCAGTGAGTCACAACAGTGAGTGAGTGCTGAGGCTCCTGGGGCAAGGTGTTGTGGGTGCCCCAAGCCAGAGGCAGTGTGCTGTGCTGGGAGCTCCCAGTGCTCAAGGGAGGTGCTGTGTTGCAGGAACTGCTAAAGGCAGATGGAGTCCATTTGTACCAGAGGCTGAGGTGTGAAATCCACTGGATCAGTGACTCAGAAGTGGTATGTCCTGTAAACCTTTAAAGTTAGTAGCGATAATAATAATACATAGCAGAGTTCCAGGAGATCTGCTCTGGGTTGCTTACTCTTGCCATGTATTGTGTTTGTGTGCTTAATAATGCATGTGTATTTAAGTCAGAGAGTGCAAGTCCAGACATAAACACTAGAGCCATATCTCTTCCCCACTGCAAAGAGGAATGCAACCAGGATGGGAACCCAGAACGGGAGCAAAATGAACATGCTTGCTGGTCTGCAATGGACTCTGGGAGAAGCAAGCTCTGCAACTTGAAACTTAACAAGTGCAGGAGTAGTGAGGGCCAGTAAGTGTAGGGATGAGCTGAAACCAGCTCTTCCCAGATTCATTCAGGGGAGTCTTGTCATGGCTCTCCTTTCATCCCTCCTCCCTTCCCACAGGTTTCATGTGGGAGGGTGAAACAGCTTTGCAATCAGAATATGTCATATTACCAGTAATTGGTAATTCAGTCACTAATCTGCAATAATAGGAATAAGTGCTAGGGGGAGTAGAAGAGCTGTTGATAGGACACCTATCATTTAAACAGTAGGTGTTGCTGCTGGCTAGCTGCAGTGGTTACTTAAAAGTCTTTGACTCTATAAAGTGTAGAACTAGATACATTAAGAGAGATGAATGTATTTTAAAGCTGCCTGGGTCATTGACAGGATCTCCTACCTAATCAGTTGCACTTGCTTTCACTTATAATAGGCCATGTTCTTGTGGAGCACTGGTCTCTGTAGGAGCAACCAGTGTAACAGATTAACTCTGAGAATTATTCTCTCTCTAGTCTAATGCAGTTACCTCCTGGGTGAAATGCAAAAGTCAGTGAACCAACAAGATTCACAGCAGATTTTGGGAGAGGCACAAAATGATGAGATTTTCTCTCAGCTGCCCCAGTGAAATTTGGAATAATTCTGTCAGCTGTCAATGAAATAGTTTGATTTATACCCATGTACAAAAATTAGCCTTTGAAATCTCTAATAGAAACTAGTTCAGAACGTTAGCAATCATTTGGCCAGGAGACAGAGTCCAAGGCAATTTCTGCTGCTAACGCAGTTTGCAGAGTTCTTTAAGCCAGCTGCATGCACTGCCTTGGAGAGAGGACAGTATGCATATCAACTATAGTGCTGCACTGAAAAGCGTTCTGGAACCCAAAAGCAGACAGAACAAAGCCTTCCTATCTCATCCCAACATTATATGAGACTTGCATGTACTCACCCAAGAGGCATTCTCCTTTGCTGGTCTGGCTGGTTTTACCACAATAGGGTTAGGATACGAGCAATTTGATTATGGTGCAAGTGGGGGATTATTAAGGATTTAAGTTTCCTGTGGTATAATTTTATGATTCCATGTGCAGAATTACTCAGGTATTACTAGAAGTCTCTACAGAAGAGACATTTTGATATAAACATTTCAGCAACACTTGTTTTTTCCTCTTCTTTAGGAAAAGTTCTTTCTACTGCAGTCCATTGTTGGTTTATTGCCAGACTTGCTGAAGAGCAGTACTAGGTCTCTCCACATGTCTTAAAGTTAATTCTCCTTCATTTTGCCAAGTGCCTATTCTTTTCTCTTTCAAACAGCTCTCAAAACCATCCATCTTATTTTTTTCTTGCCTCGTGTGTGCTAATATCTACCTACTGCTTCAATAATCACTACCATGTTGAAGGTACTTTGTAGATTTGTCTTCATGTGAGTATTTATTCTGTTGCAGAACACTCTGCATAGCAATAGATTATTCATTTAATGGATGTAAGATAGTTCTTCAGTGACGTGCTAAAAGGACAGTGCTGATCTGAAAGCAGAACTGCTTCACTCAAACATTGAGTCTGAACAAATACAGACCAATGTATGGCAAAAGCAAATGTAAAATCCATTAGAGAGATCTCTCCTTGATAAAAAGTTTAATTTGGTAAAGTGAAGGCTGAGAGAAATTCTATCAATACACCAAGACAGGAGGAAAATGGGAGGTAAATGCCAGGGAGGGAGAACAACTGCTTAAACTAGAGGCAACACTGGCACAGGAATAGATGGGTACCATTGAGCCAGTAGTAACTTTAGGCTGGTAATTAGAAGGTTTTTAACCATCAATGGAGAGAGATTCTGGAGCAGAATCCCAGCAAAAAAAGGATGCTCTGTAGTTTTGGTTGGTTGGGTTTTTTTTCTTCTTGCTGTGAGCTGAGTTGAAAGCAGAACTCAGTATAACTGTCTTGAAGGGTTAGAGTGTCTGGTGTCCTGGCTGTGTTGGGACCTGTCTTTCCTCCTGCTCCCCTGCAGCTCTTGGTGAGCGGAAGGGGTGGGGAGAGAAAAGCATGCAAGTAAATGTCATCATCTGTGCAGTGTGAGTTAAACTGGAGTGTTCTCATGCTTCCCATCCTTGGACTGTGGAGAAGAAATAACCAAGAGCTCTCTTGTATCCTGGTGGTACAAACGATCAGTCCCAGAACAGTGATTCCTGCTGTAAAGGCCTGAAGATCTGCAGAGGCAGGAAAACACACCTTGGAGAGTCTATCACTCTACAAAGAATTGTGGAGTGCTGGGGAACACAGGTCTGGACCAGAATGTCATATCTAAACAGCTATAGATTGTGTAGCTTGTCAGCTCCAGCTCTGAGGTCTGTAGCATGAGTCTGTCTCCAATGACATCGCACTGAATCTGAGTCAGTTCTGCTGCTGCTAAATACAACAGGCAGATGCATATTCTCACACCCACTGCTCACCTGTTGATTTTGTTTTTAGTAATTGTGCAAGTCACTTGATAGTTCAGCTACAAGCCCTTGTGAGACATTACATAATGTCCGTGGAGAAGCTGTCTGCTCTAACATTAGATGGATTCTCATGGAAAACTTTCTCTCTTTCTCAGTTGTTTGTTTTGGGGTGGGGAGTCAGGCTGGATTTCCGCTCGGCTGGATCTGAAAGCTTTCAGGTTTACACTGGATTGCTCCATATTTTATTAATCTCTGGAGTGTGTGCTGGAATTGTATTTAGCATCACAAGTGAGATGAGTTTGGCAGGGCTCTCTGCAGCACACCTGGCTGTCATCTGAGGTGCTATTCAGCTCCAGTGGTAACACTCACTCAAGAAAACCCCCAGCTCTAATGTGATGATTTAATTAGCATCACTGGACCAGGTCCATGGGATAAAACCTTCCTCCAGTACTCTCTTGGGACTGCAGAGCTTTCTCTATGCACGAGTAATGCTGAAGGCATTGTGTGTTGCTTGCAAACGAGGCATTGTGTGTTGCAGCAAAGGAGAGCTGTGGGCAGGCCTCTGGTGAGCAGGATGAGTACAAAGAGTCAGACTTCAGCTTCTGCTTAAAGCTCTGCATGTGTCTTCTCTTCCTTGGGTGGCTGTTGAAGGCTTGAGCAGGACTAGCTTTTGCTCATCCTTCTCTTTTTTCCTTCAAGATCCTGAGGCCCTGCCTGCTCTGATGGATGGCATGTGGGTGACATAGCGATCTGAAGGAAGGTTGGAAGGTAACAACCAGAGCAATGAGGCACTCAGCCGTCCCTCAGCATCCTGCTTCTAGTCTTGAAAATCTACATCCCCAGCTGCTAGAGTGGAGGGGAGAAGCAGCCTTCTACCAGCAGTGTCCCCAGCTATAGCAGACAAGTGACCATGTTCAGGGCTGCTGTCACCACCCCAGCCCTGTGCAGTCCTGGAGGAGCATTCTCTACTGTCTGCATTTTTGCAGCAGCATGCAGTTCACTATCCTGCCTGGCATCCAGTGCAGCCATTGCTCATCATCTGCCCGGGCAGAGAGATCAAGAGCTTGTCAGAGCTGTGGGTAGGCAGCATTTTGTTAAGGCAGTCAATGGGAGAGCCATGAGGTGATGCAATGGGCAGGGGACACGCTGAGGGACTGGCCCATCCCCAGCAGGGTGCCCACACAGGGAACAGGGAAACTTTAGCCAAAGCTCAGGTCAACAGAGCTAATCAAGAATTTTTTTCCTTTCTGTCCAGAAGCTGTAAATGGAAATACATTCTCTGAAAAACTGCTGGATATTTCAAAGCAGAATGAATTTATTTTTTTTCAGCTCAAAGTATTGTCTTTGAACCAAAATTTTGAGAGAATTTTTTAAAATTGAAAAGAGAGATTAGAGGAAGTAATCAACTGCTGAAGAATTTCAGTAGAGGAATCTATTAAAAAGTGCAAAATACTAGTTTGGGTTGTTTGGTGTTTTTTTTATTCCCTTACTGAGGGACAGAAAAAACTCAATTATTTTTAACAGCCATGTTTTTAAAAGGGAAATTTTTCCAGTCAGAAAAATATCAAAAAGCTTTATTGAAATTGTGTTTCTTGCTGCTGGTTCACGTCTCTATTTTAGCTTATTTGGTACATTCTGTAACAATGAAAATCCAGAAAGTCTTTTTTTCCCCAAAAGGTTTTCAAACCTTCTTGATGAACAAGCTTCAGGCTTGTCATGAAACCTGAACCCAAGGAAGGTTTTCTGGCTTCAGCTTTCAGTCTGATGTTGCACATGGCTGTGGCTTAGAGGGTTGCTTTAGTATTTCAGCAGGGATGGGTAATCCACTTTGTGTAGAGAAAAAAAAAGATGGAAAGTGTATGGGCTGCTGTGTAGAAAATCCAGATGAAGGACAGCCTTTCTGTCCCTGCACCTAAGCCCTAGGCTGGTGTTCTGCTGCAGTTCTCACCAGCTTTGGCAGCTGAGCTGGATTGCTGTGGACCACCTTAAATGTTTTCCATGCCAGCTGAGCACAGAAAGCTGCTGAAATGGGTCTCTGCTGTGTAGTGAGCACTCTCTCTTAGCAATGCCCTCATGGTGACTCAGTCCCATTCCCTGCTTCTTTTAACCCACAGCAGGTCAAGAGTTTAACAAAGTGACTGGGGCTGGGAGCCAAGTCCCCAGAGTTGCAATCTGCAGCCAGCATGCCAGCATCTGGAAAGAGTTTGTGACCAATAAAAAATGAATGTGCAGACTCCGCCAAAGCAGCGATCATTTGGCATCTCAAGCCCAGATCTTTACAAGATGATTCTTCTGAGGCTTGGAAAGGCTTGCCTTAGTATTTTCTAATAAAAACAGCTCTGGGCTGGGCCAATGGTCGGGTGAATAGTGCTGTGCGTCGCCACATGGGAGACAGCCAGCCGGGAATGAGGAGATGTTGCTGGAGTCCAACCTCTGTGACTGGGGCTGGATGCCTCATGTTGCTGATGATCTTTCTCAGGCTAAGGACAGGGCACTGTAGGTGCTACAACAGCTGCCATTCAAACCATGCTCTGTCACCTTTTATCTGGTGTCACGGGACTCCTGGGGAAAGCTGCAAAGGAGAAGCAGAGTGTGGAGAACACACTACTGTTAGGGCATGAAGCTCTTGGTCAGTTTGACAGGAGCTGCCATAAACTAATGCATGGGTAAAGAAGTTTCCAGCACTTCTCACCTTTCCAGCTGGTGCAGCTTAAACAAACGCTCTGGGCTGTCTGCAGCATAGTCACATTGCCACCTTTTTGTCAGCTCCTGACTGAGACCAGTGAGATTGTAGGGAGCTGCTCCTGGGCCACTCGGGTACAGGTGACAGTGCAGGTCCATGTCCAGCCTTGAAGAGACTGCAGAGCAGAGGTTTAGCACGTGGCTGGGCTTGGTAGCTTGGAGTGGCACAAGCCTGCAAGGGGCATTCAAGGGGGAACGAGCAGAGTTTAACATGAAGATGCTGCCATCAACAGTCCTTGCCAGCAGCTAGCTCATACTGATGTTGTTGAACACATCCAAGGGTTTTTCCCATTGCTTCCAAGCTCTGCCCCTAAGGATGCGTTGAACTTGGCACCCAGCTGCTCCTTGCAATGCTCAGTGGGATGAGTTTGTCCCTCAGCTGGGCTCTTTCCTTTCTGTTGTTTTATCACTCTTCTTCAGAGTGACCATGACTGGCAGTCATGTACAAGCCTCTAGGGCTGTTTGGACTCCACAACCACATACCCTGAATTCCACTGTGAGAAAACAACCACAAATGAGTGCAAGCTTAGTAATTGTCTTGAAAGTTGCCAGAACATTTGTTTCTGGAGCTAGATGAATGTTGTTCCTATGGTGTCATCCTTCTGACCACAAAATCAGCACAGTGCCATGGCTAAAGCAGTGCAGCTAGGGTGCAAGAAACACCATGGCTAAACCCCCACCTTAACTCTGAAGACAGTGAAAAGAAACTCATGGTTGTTTGTTCCTCTAATTGTAAGCAGGATCTGCAGAGGGTCTGCCACCACAGAAGAGGAAGCTGGCATCTAAACCATGGGATTAGAGCACAGATACAATCCAGATGCCCCAGTTTCCTGCATTTGATTTTGGCTTTGAGGGGCATCAAAACTGATGACTGGGAGGATGAGTGAAGGATGAGAAATCCTGTAAGTGAAGGAATTTTATTTGTTTACATTTCAAACTGCAGATATTTGAAGCGAGGTCCTCTGGGCTTGCCAGGACTGTGCATTAACACTGACATTTTACTAAATTTGGCTTTAACTCTGCACTGTTTGTTCTTACCTGGGTCCCACAATTCTGTGATTCTGCCTGCAGTAGAAAAATAAGATGGAGTTAGTGTCAGCTGCTTCATGAAAGTGTGCTTTTCCATATATTTACAAAGGGTAGGTTAGGGTGGCTGAACCAGAATAGGGAAAACCAGCATCTTTTGAAGGTATGTTACTGGTCTGGGTCAACCTACAGCATTGCTAAAATCTTCCCTTTTGTTCCTAGTCTTAGCAGGATTAACAAAACAAAACCAACCCTCCTCACATAACAGTTATTTCTTTGAGTTCGTGTGTCACATGCAAAATCCCTCCAAAGGAAACTGCCATATCTCCTTTATTTGCCATACTTTGGAAACTTTAGATTGGGCAAAAATTTGCTTTAAAAGTGGAGTGACTCTTGGCCAAAACCAGCCTGAATTCAAACCACAGAATAAAGAGAACTCCAGATGCATATTTAGTTTTGCTTTGGGACATTTCTTAAAACCCTAAAGTTATTGTCACTTATGTCTGTAGTCAGTTTAAAATCAGGCCTTGGGAGATGCCAAGTGCCAATTCTTTTTCCTTTTGGTACTTTTCATGTTTGTTTGTTGGTTTTGTTGGGGTTTTTTTGTGAGAGTTGCCTTACTACCTCTAGTAAGAGATTATTTAGAGCTTGCAAAATATGTCTTGAGGGTACTCAGCGTTTTCCATGCATAGCTGAACACTCTTCTATTTCCTCTTGATGGAGACTGGGCTGGTTGATTCGCTTCTGTCATTCACCAAGCAGTTTCCTCACAGCACTGAAAGTGTTGCACTTCCTATAGATGCTTAGATATGTTGGGCTAGGGTTGTGTTAACCCTAACAGTGCTGCTGCACCAGTGAGCCTCCCAGTGATAAGCTGCTTTGTTAATGCCCCAGTTGTCCCTGGAAGCTTGTGGGGTGCTAGGCAGACAGATCCACAGTATAAGAGGAAAGGGGTGTAGGGCTGTGGCATGTCCTGGGCACCTGGGTAGTGCAGCTAGCATTGGTTTGGATGCTGCATCTGTAGGATGGCAGCTGGAAGGCTGGAGGAATGGGGACACATGACAGTGTAGCCAGCAGTGGGGTGCAGGATGCTGCACAGTAATGCAGAACATATATCTCAGGAGGTGGGTGCTGTGCATGCTGGTGAGCAACAAGCAGATAGTGTGCACAAGTCACAGGGTGGCAGTGGCACGGGAATGAAACAGTCTTGTGATGATCCTGGGGCTGGTGAACTTTCACCATTTATTCTCAAACATGTTGAAACAAAGCTGCTGCATTCTGTCTAAGCATTCTCCAGTTGCTTCCCTGTTTTCCTGTTCCCTGCCCCTCTGGCAGTGAAGGGTTAAATCCCCTTTTCCTATGTGCCTGCAGATGAACTGGGAATATGCAGCTAGGACCTCTGTTCACGCATATGTCCCTTTCCATAATCCAATCTTCTCCACTGTGGCACAGACCTGGAGGCTCTTCTGCAGCCTAGTATGGCAGGTCTGCTGCCCTGGGATAAGGAGCAGTAGGTTCATTTACATAATCACATATGCAAAGAAGACAAATCAGGGTCCTTTCATTCAGCTTTGGTTTTAAAGGGACTCTGACCATCATCTGAGAGCAGAGGGATTTAAAAAGGGGATTTTTTTTTCTTTTCTTGAGCTCTTGTGAAACCCAAGAACACCCTCCAAAAAGTGCTGGTGTTCCCAGCCGTGCCCAGCCCAATGGGGATAAATGATTAATGGTGCAAAACTACCTGATAACCCACCCATGCTAATGTGCCCTTACCCTCCAGGCCTACATCAGCTGCTCCCTCTACTAGAAGTGTGGACTGCATCCTTATGCAGGAAATGAAAGAAACTCCATCTCTAAGGAACAAAAGAATTCATCTCTTCATCTGGTGGAACATTTAAAAGATGTTAAGCACAGCAATGGCCTCACACCTGTGGCACACCAGATGAGCACTGGTGGAGACACATGGGGAGGTCATTTCAATGTGTGCCCCTAAAAAGGCTACAGAGAATAAATCAGAGCACAGCAGTGTCTGTCAGCACTCAGAACAAGGGCTCCAAACATTTGTGTCTCTACTTGGTTCAGTTTCTTTTGGTCCTGTGTATTACCTCCATCCTGCAGGGATGCTGGCCAGCCTGGTGTGAGCTTCAGGAAAGCTCCTGACACACCAGCAGAGAACAGTGTGAGCCAGCCATGACAAATTCATTGATCAGTTCAGTGATCTTGTTTCCAGCAGTGACCTTTGTAGGGGTTCCCACAGAAAACTCCAAAAGGAATGAGGCTAATGAGGTACCTGTTAAGGCAGTATCTGTTCCTGGCTTGTGAGGACAGGACTGGTACCAGCAGCATTGCACAATTTAGCCTGGCTGATGAAGTGCTATGAAGATCTAATGAACAAATGATCAAAAGATACTATCTTTAATAAAATTCCTTTAATCCTTTAAAAAACAGAAAATTAGTAAGTTATTCTGCTCTCCTGCAACAGAGGGACTAAAGGTAAATTGAATGTGCTAATTAAACATTGAATTAAAATAATGACATTTTGTCCATTTTAAGTGCTTTGCCTTTAGAATTTCTCCGACTTCCAGACAGTGTGTATCTCACTGTGCTGTTCTGCCTGAGTGATCAGCACTTGCTTGTACATCCATGGAACTTCACAATTTGCTGTAAAGCTTTATATGAGAGGAAACATGGCCAGGTGCCCTAGCTAAATGCTAAAGATGAAGGCAAGCAAACCAAACCCAAGAGGTGCAGTAGCTGGGTGCTGTTGACTCTTTTGTCCATTTTATACATCATGAAGCCAACAGTGGCATTCAGAGGCAGGTAAAGCTGTGTCTGTAGCTTTAGACAACCTCCTCAGTGAGGGAAAAATATTTTGATCTAAGTCTGCTGAACGGCTTTATCATCCTGGAGTTCTACCTGCAGACCCTGGGATGCTCTAGGGGTGCAGTGCAGTGGCCTTTGTCATACCCTGCTCCCCAGATTTTGGCAGAGCTCTCTAAGTAGTTACTGCCACGTCCACTGTGCCAGACTGAGGGAGAGGGAATGAAAAAATGGTGAATGCATTGCTTTAGTGGTGTTGGGAGACTCCCTCTGACATCTAGTTAAGTCACCTCTGCAGTCTCTTTACCCCTGGAGCAACACAAAGTTGCCATAGATAGGATCAGAGTTGGTTTATTAGGAGTGTGTAAACTGTTCCTGCCCAGCTGCTTTCCTTGCACACTCCACTGCACCCACAGGTCTCAGTTCATCTAAATTAGCGTCTATGGCAGAGCATTAACAGCATCATCTGCACTATCAGGACATCTCAGAGGAGCAAAGAACCAAAACTCTTGTGGTTCTTCTAAGAAGTAGCTAATACTGAAGAGAAATACATCTTCTCTTCATTCCTGAGAGCCCTGTTGGCACAGTACTGAATCTCTTTTCAACTGTACTGCTCACATTGCAGCAGTGTTGAGAGTGCTGCGTGTTCTCTGCATCACAGGTGAGAAACTAGTACCATCTCTTCTTGACTACAAGTGTATAAAAAGTGGTTACTGCTGCCACCACTGACTTTTTTTTTTTTCATCAAGCCTGTTAGCAGCAGAGGCAGGGAGAGAAGGGATTAAAGGAGTGCTAGTGGCTTTTTTCATGGAAGGATGAGCTTTGGAAGCTCACCTGAGTGTGTGTCAGGCAGCCTCTCCTGGGGTCTCATGGAGAGTCTGGGGCTTGAAGGCTGAGGCTGCAGCAGCTTTTAGAAGTGCTCATTCATAGAATTTGATTCTGTGTTTTGTTTCTAGTCAGTAAGGATGTCTGACTATCTCTTGATCCTTGTCCTGATGATCTGCCTGACCAGGACCCCAGGTGTCACCCAGCATCCAGTTTCTTAGTTCTGATCTAATCTATTCTGGGTGGGATGAGAGGCACCCTGACCAGCTCTGCTTTTACATACAGAAGAATTTGCCATAGCAGAGAATCTTGCAAGTGTGAGTGTGTGTATTTATAGGGAAGCAGATGTAAACCACATTTGTCCTGTGTTTCTGGCAAAGAGAGAGCGTGAAATATTTGTGACCCGAGTCATTGGCTTTCCTGCCATTTGTATAAAAATTTCCAGATGTGATTGTTGATAGCTCACCTGGGATCAATTAAAGAAAGAAGGAATATCCAGAACCAAACTGTGTTCATGTGGATACTTGACTTGTTTGTGTGTGTGCGTGCATGGGCGCATCTTTGTTGCAGTGTGTGTCTTTTAAAGGAAAGCAGAATTTCAGTTCAAAGAACTTGTGTTCTTTCCTTTCAGGGCCTTCCTTTTGCCTACATTATCCTGTTTTCCTCGGATTGTCCCTGTCCCACAAACTGGGATCAATTTGAGTTTCTCAGACACTTTATCTTTTCTTATTCATCCTCACATCTTTGCTGTAGCTGGTGGCTCACCTTGCTCACAGTGCTCTTCTGTGCAGGCATGGTGAGTTTCCTGGAGAAGGCTCCTCTATGCTAGAAATTTCTAGAAAGATAGTGTGAAATCCCTAGTGACACAAGAGTGACTGACCAAAACAGGGTCTAGCATAACATCTGGACTGCTCACCACTGTGTGAGCTCTGTCTCCTCCCTTCCCTTTTCTCACCTATTACTTCAACTGTCAGTCTGCTGGGTCCATATTAGGTTGGACCTGGAGATTAAACATCCAGCTTTCTTCTTCCAGGCTGGGGCCACAAAAATTTTCTACTGAGCACCTGTTTTGTCTCAGTTTTCTTCACTCAGCTAATGACTTGAAAGTTCTGTCCCTCTTGCTTCTCTTCTGTTGTATTTCTGTTTGTTTTTTTGCCCCTCCCCTTCGTTCTCCCCCAGTGTATTTACCAAACTGTCTTCCTGCCTTAGTCATCCTCTGCTGGAAATCAAATCTGAAGTCATCCAATCTTCTTCCCTTCTTTTATTGTTGTTTTTGCAAGCGGAGTTCAAACAAACAAACACACACGCCCCAACATCTGGTGCCTTTCAGGAACCTTAAACTCATGGCCATGTGGAAGGAGGGACAGGATGGGAATCCAGCTAGCTTGCAAAAACTAGGCATGGACCCAAGGACACAGACTCATTCCGATGTAAATTCACCAAGAGCAAAACTTGTACTTTTCTGCTATTGCCTGCCACCGTTAGCCACGATGAACCGCACTCTCTGTACTGCCCCTCATGCCTGCTGGTGTCACCCTCTTTGCTGTGTGGTCACAAGGCCTTTCCTGGGCAAGCATTTATTGTAAAAGGGGAAGAAAGTAGAGTCCCATCTGAATCAGGATTCATTGGACAAAAGGGCTAGAACCAGAAGTGTTGCTGAAGGGGTTGTTCCTGAGCAACTTCAAACCCGGTGTGGCAAGTATCACATCCAAAGTGAACTTTGTTTTCTTCTTCTGTCTTATTTTTTAGCATTCCCAATTACATTTGGATATGTTTATGCATCTTTTCAACACAGAGGATAATGAAAATACAATTGGAATGGTAGTGTATGTATAACATTGTCATTTGTTCATTAACAAGATATTTCCAGGGTAGTTACATTTTAGGTCTAGAATTTCAGCTAAGATTTTATTCCTCTAGCAACAGATACTAGACTAGACTAGATTCTAGCTAGACTAGAACTGACAGTCTTGACATGTTAAAACAGGAATACAGCCCAAGTGTAGATTACTCTTTTCTGTGTCTTTTGGGGAGAGAGATAGACATGCTCTTATCAGCTGACTATAGTCTTCATAAAAGGGGGTTTTTTTCCATGCAATGGAAATTTTTAGTGTGTTGCTCTGCCATGGAAAACCTCTATTTAAACTGGTTAAAACTGTCCTGCTTCTTTTTTTATTATTATTTCAGAATGGACAAAAATATTCAGAAAGTAAGGACATGGCTGTCATTTGCACAGAGAAGCTTTTAGGTGTCTGTATGTACTTGAAGTGGTATTGTTCTCATAGTTCTAGCTGGCATGAGTGTAAACCTTTCAGACTTGACCCATGGGTTGATCCTGGGACCACCAACCCTTGCCACAGCCAGGTCTCTGCAGTATGGAGAGGTGCAGTTGAACTCCATTGTGGTATTGTGGGTGCCAGGCAGTCCAGCTGCCTGGTATTCAGTCTCTCACTCTCCTGTGTTGCAAGCAAGTAAGAAAACTAATGCAGTGTTAGAATATTACCCTATCTGCTCTCTTTCCTGGCACACATTCCAGCTGCCCTGGGCTTTATACTGCTCTTGCTATGGAGTGTGCTACATACAGCTAGTCCTGGAGAGGAAGGATAAAGATAAACTGAAGCAGTTAGTTCAGCAATGCATCGGCCAGGTTATCTCAGCTTCCTGCATGGTGCCAAAATTTCCCTGAGTTGACTCTTTGATGCTTGGCCTCTTTGTCTTTAACCCTAGGAAGACCAGAGCAGTGGTTCTCACCCTTCCATGTGTATGAGCCTCTGAAAGGAGGGGGTGGGACAACAGTGCCCAAAGGGCAAGTGTGGGAGGAATGAGTATGGGCAGCTGGAAGCCAGGGGGATGAGGCACCGGCTGCTCTTGGTGCAGAAAGCCCTGTGATGGCCCCAGGGCAGTGCAGGAAGACTGGGGTTAGAGGAAAGCTGTCTAAAATAAAGATCAAATATAGAAGTGGATCAAGAAGATTCGTTGCTATATTAGAGCAGGGCACCAGAGTACTAATATACTGGTTGCACGATCAGGTATCTGGCAGGGTTTGTTTGCAGCAAGGCCAAGCTGAATATTCTGCTGCAGAAATGATTCCTTACTTTGCAGGGGAATTTCTGCCAAGTCCCTTCCTCTTCTGGCTCCCAGGTCTGGGTGTCTTGCTCAAGTCGTGGGCCTTCCAACCAGTTTCCTGGCTGCTGCAGACTAAGGTGGTGCCAGTACTTCTAAAAACAGCCTATAGTCTCTCCTCCTCACTTTGATGAATTCCTGCCCCCTCCCTTTCAAGCAATGCTTATTCAGCTTTCCATGCTAGATTCTCACCCCCTGTGGAGCGTACTGAGCCCTGACCTGAGAAGGGGAGTAGGTGATGCAGGAGGGGCAATCTTAGGAAATATTCAGCCTTCCTTGCTATTAAGAGACAGGTCTGACTGCTCTGAGCTGCTCTCTACTTTCCTCACTTGTTTGTCCCAGCAATGCTTGATGGTCTGGTCCAGCTCCTGTGTACTTTAATATACACAGGGCTGTGCTTTAGACTCAGGACTGAGGTGTAGAGACTCCTGCAGGTACATGGGATGGGTGCTGGTACGGAGGCTGTTAGGGAAAGGGAGCCTTAGTCGTGGCTGCGTGCAGGGAAGGGCTCATGCCCCACTGCAGCCCGGCCACTGCCACCTCTCCTCCGACAGCGGCAGAGCTGTGGCACTGGTGCAGCAAAGGCTGTGGGGGGGCCCTCCTCGCTGGCAGGAGGAAGGGGGTTCACCTCACCCCCCCAGTGTCGGGACTGGCAGGGCTGTGGGCTGCTGCCTGCCTGACCAGAGGCGAGTGATGGTTGGGAAGGGGCTCAGGGGCAGGCTCCTGATGGAGGCAGGGATGGTGCCGTGGGGCTGGCTGGAGCAATTCCAGCAAGGCAGCGCCCATGTGGGTGGGGGGGAGGTGTGTGGGTGAGGAGGAGAGGCGGGGGGTGCCCGAGGCGAGTGGCTGTGACCGCCTTGTCTCGTGTGTCAGACTTGATTAGATTTGGCTGGCGCTGGGGCGAAGGCCTCCGCGCTGCGAGGGGTGGGGTCTGGCTGGAGGGGCAGAGCCAGGCTCTCCTTTTCTGTGCTGCTGAAAAGTGGCCTTTGTTGTGGGGTTTGCAGGCTTTGTCCCCTCCTGGAAGCAATGTCCCTTTCTCTGGGCTTCAGCCCCTGAGCGAGGTGAGCGGCCCTGGCTTTTTGTTTCAGCCTGAACTCTGTCCTGCGCCTGTGCCCGGGTGTGGAGCTGATCCCCCGCGGGTCTGAAGAAGCATTTTCCTGCTAGTTTGGAGTTGTTAAGTTAAAATTGCATTTGGCGAGGATCCAGCAAGGTGTTAAGCTACTTTCAGTAGGGACTTCCCCCCCTCCCGTTTCTTCAACCCTTTGTGAAAGGGTTAGAAGAACAACTGGAGGTAGAAACTAAGAATCGGATGTGCCAGGTCTTTCTGCAAACATATGCCCCTCAGTCTGAATGAGCTGCAGTCAGCAGTTTCCCATAGAGATTTCCATCTTAAGGTTTAGTTGTGGCAGTATTAGTCTTGAGCAACAGAACAGTCTGGGAGTAATCAGCCTTTAGTTGACTTTACAGACCCCTGAGCTTAGGGATGGATAAGTGTCCAGCCCCTACAAACTGCTTACCAAAAATCTTCCTGCGTGACAGAGACACAAGATGTTCACCGTGCAAACCACAGAGCTCAGTGGGTGGGAAGTTAAAAGGCTGGTGTTCAGGGAGTGCGTGGGTTCCAGGGGTCTTGCTTGTGTACTCTGGGGTGGAGCTGTGCTCAGGGACAGTGGTATTGCTGCCGCTGAAGGCTTGGGTTGCCTAGTGGCCCTTGTGCTGCTACAGTCCTCTTGCTGTCAGTCATCTGAGCTACATGTGAACTGCTTTTGGATTATGAGCTGCTCAGAAGCACACAGTTTATCTTTCTGCTTATGCTCCAATATATATGCTGCTGTGTGCAGTGGGTGCTTTAGGTAAAAGGGAAAACTGCAGTAGGTGCTTTACTTCCAAAGCTATATAGAAGATAGGCCTGCTTAGGTCACTTTCTGAACATACCCTGCATGGTGGCTAACCAAGCACTGAGGATCAAGGCTGAAGCAGGGAACCCTTCCTAAGGCTGCCACACTTACCAGGGCAGCACCGGAAATGCTGCTGCAGGAGGAGTTAGTAGCTTACCTGTTGCACCTGTAACACATTGGTCCTCATGCTGTTCTCTTCAAAGGGTTTTCAAGCATCATTTTAGCTTGTTCAAGGCCAGGTAGCAGAAAGGCAATGAAACTGTTTTCAGATTACAGTTGGGTTTATGAGATTTACTGTGTGCTTTCATTGCTTTGGTTAAAATAATTTTCAGAGCACAGTAGCTGGAGTGCTGGCTATTTGTCTTTAGGCAATAGATCTTTAATATGACCTGTCTTTTCTGTGGTGTCTTTGGGAATCTGGGAACAGTAGTTGACCCAAAAACTTTCTTCTCTGCAGACTAATGTTCTCCTTGTCCTGGGCATGCGTAAAAGTTTAGCATTTCAGGGGTTAAATAGCTTGAGAAGGGTGGAGGATTCTTCAGCCAAACCCAAGCTGATTGCACCTGGTTTGCTCAACCTGTGTGTAAATGACACCATGGTCTTCCCACCCCCACCCCAGCAAATGCCACAGGGGCTGCCAAGGTCTACGTGCAGGTCGGGCTGTGCGAGCAGGTGTGGGGCCTGCAGCGCTAGGAGGGTAGGAGGCTCCTCACCCTGCTGGGGGAGCAGCTGTGCCAGTCACACACACACAGTCAGCCTCTCAGCTGTAATCTCCAAAAGCCACTGACATGACAGGGATCCAAAGTATAAAGTCCCCTTTGCTAAAATGTGCAGCCTCTTGATACACGTTCGTGTTGGTTACTGACACATGTAGTCGTCAGTTCTCCTGAGCAGGAAAAGCTCCAGTTGTGGTAAGCATGGGTTGGGCACCCTGCTCAGCTCTGGTTGCTCTGTCTACAGGGTGCACATGGCTCTGAGATCCCAGTCAGGCTGGTCTATGGCAAGACCCACTCCTGCCTTTGCTTAGCTCTCCCTTGGGGACAGTCCTAGAAGAATGTATCTAGGAATTGGAAGCAAGGATGATGCTCACACATGTGAGAGTCACTTTGCTGTCATTGGGGAGGTGATGAAGGGTTTGGGGCTACAGAGTCAGGATTCAGAATGTGGTCTTTGACAATTTAAAGGAATGTAGGGAATTGCTAAGGAGGCAATGAATTCCTTATAGGAAACTAACCTGGAAGAGTGTTCTGGGAAACTATGCGTCTTCTAGTGTGGGTGCCTCATGCAGCTCTGAAAATG
The DNA here is from genome assembly GCA_013401355.1 of Ceyx cyanopectus. Classification (NCBI taxonomy): domain Eukaryota; kingdom Metazoa; phylum Chordata; class Aves; order Coraciiformes; family Alcedinidae; genus Ceyx; species Ceyx cyanopectus. The sequence goes on from VYZU01012088.1 coordinate 104,827, forward strand.
ATTGCTATCATGCAGCAGAGAGGATAAAACGATGTACATTTATTCTCTATTCCTTCACCTGGACTCCAGGCAGTGCCAGTCCTTCCTTCTCCTGTCCATGCACATAAAGACAATTGCTCCTGGGTCATCTTGCTTTGCAGTAGCCCATGCTTTTTTACATGTCAGCCAAGACATTGTTCATTTCTTGCTTCTGTGTCCACCATTAAGACCCAGCATGAATCTGTGGGTGTAAATGCTGCCATTCTGCTGATTTCAGTACAGTTCTACCCAGCTCCAGTGCAGAGAATTTGGCCCAGAGCTCCTGAAGGCTGACCTGTATGTGGGTTTTCTTTGGCATTGTATAAAGGCTCTGAGGTGAGTGGTAAGGGCTGGGGAGATTCCATGTTGTGGCCCAGCTGGCGTGTGCAACCACAAATAATAATTAATTTGCTCTTTAAGAAGTCTTGCAAACTCTTTTTTCTTTTTACTGTCTTTTTTTTTTTTTTTGGTCTGTCTGTCTTAAGCTCCTTTTAATTAACTTTAGTCATGTCCCAACACATCATCTTGGCTGAATCACAGACCTCACTGTGCCAGTTTTTCACATTCCTGAAATACACAGGCCGCCAGTGTTGCGAATGCAGCTGGGAGGGAGGCAGCAGCCCGGAGGAAGTCAGGCAGCTATCCTGGAACTCGGGCATTTTCAGGAACTGTTGTGCCATCAGCAGCTCAGCCTCTGGGCTCCAGGCTCCTGCACTGCCCGTTCCCAGCAGCAGTGCTGTCTGCGCTTCACCACTGACTGCAGGAGCAGCAGTTGAAGCAGGCACCTGTGTGCAAGCATCTTTGTTCCTTTAGAAAACACCTTTCTTCAGGTTACAGTGCTGGGGGCACTCAGCCTTTCTACCCCCGTTCAAGGGCTTGTTGTTTTGTCACACTTCTTATTGCACAGGGTCACCTTTCAAGATCCCAGGGCATGTTAACAAGATACTCAGCCATACTTAGTTACCAAACAGAGTCTGTGTGGCAACAGGGCAAACTTTTGTGACTCTTCACTAGAAAGCTTCAAGCCTGATCTAAGGATGGTTTGCTGCTGTAGAAGAATTTGGGGTTCAGGAGTATCTCTACTGTGCTATAACCTGGCTGTGCTCTCACCAACGCTGATGGAAATAATCCCAGTGTTTCCATTGACTCAAAGCTGTAATCAATGCTTGCTGTCCCTTGGTCTATGTATTTCTGAGCTGGAAACTCAAAGAGATTGATAAATTAGAATCAGTTTTAGCACCCCATGTAATAATATGTTTAATTTACTGAAAAGAAGGGTGATCTTATTGTAATCTCTTGGTACTTGTTTAGAGACTGCAGGTTTTGATAATGGAATTGTCCAACTAGGGAAAGAAAAAAAAATTAGTATTCAGCAGTTAAAAGCAGAAGCTCAGTAAATTTAGGTGAGAAAGAGGGTGAATGGTGAAGATCTTAATCCATTTGAATCATATACCACTGTATTCTTCATTAATAACTATTTCTTAAATCCAATTTGGAAGTAGTGTCCAATAGAAATTAGCATATTTTTTAAAAAATAGGAATTTATTCAGGATACTTCTGTGCTCCACACTGAGGAATAAAGGATTGCAATCTACCTCTGCCCTTAATGAGCTAGGAAACAGGGCACTGTGATAGCAGGATCAGGTGGTGTGCCCCTGGGCTGCAGGTGAGGAGCCAGAGAGTTGTCCAGAAAACTTTCTCACTAGTGTATTTCCACAGCAGCCCCAGGAATGACTGCTCAGAGATTGCTGTGGTGACACTGACAGTGGTGGCATGGTGGAGTGTTATGCTGGTGAATTCTGAATAGGTGTGAAGAAAATACATATGATAGGTGAGAAAAGCAAAGAGGAAAAAGTGCTTCAGCCTGTTGGGAAAAGGATAGGAAAAACAGGAAAGGTAATTGCAATCAAGCACCAGGTTGGAGCATGGGAGCAACCCCTGCATTGCTGAGGTCTGTACAGAAGCTCTAAAGACAAAGGCATGTTGCAAATGGGTAAGGAGCTGGAACAGCATTTGATAATGAGCAGGGGAGAACAAAACTACCACTAATGAATAATGCCTCATAATTCCCATAGAACTCAAGATAATTCCTTGTGCATCTGGTATATGGCACCTCCCTGTGTGCAGACTGGCCCAGCTGCACCAGCCACTAATACGATGTAGAAGTTGTTCATGTTGGGGAGAAAAAAACAGAAATGAAATAACAAAGTACACTGACAGTGAAGAAGAGAGAGAACTTCATGAACTGTTGGGGAGACACCCAGCTCTGTTGCCTGTTCAGGAATTCAGTGTCTGCTGTGACATAAAGCATTTGGGGTTTTCCAGTTCCTGCTTAAAGAAAAGACCAAGCAGAGTTGGTGAGTTAAAGCACATATTTTCTCTGATATACTTTGGTTCTAACTACTTGACTTGAAGAAGCCTGTTAATCACTGCTTCCCAGTGTCACAGGGAGAACACTGCCATGGATCTGGATGCTTCCAGACCCAATGCACTGTTTGCTCCAAGTGTACAGAAAACTGCAACCTAGAGTGGGTTGGACCCCCAGAGAAGCACACTTCAGAAGGCTGGCATGCCAAACAGTACATGGTTGCAATAAGAGTCATAAGAAAAAAATCTGTCATGGATGTTATGATGCTGTTCTTCCTGAAATTCTTCCTCTTGTGCATAGTAAACTCTGGTTTCTAAAGCACTTACTGGGCACCTGTCACAGGAGAAGTGCTTGAACAGCAAAATGAAAGTGTGCTGTCAGAGTGAGGGCCAGACCTGGCCTTGAGCTACTGACAGCATGTTTAATTCACTGAGTGAGGTGCAGGAGGTAAAAGGGAAAACTGAGTCACTGATTGCTAAAAATGATGAAAACAACTATAAGAACCTACTCAGAAAGATCCACTGGTAGGTAGTGTGCCTTTTCTCTGGGTGGAGGGAAGGCTTCACAGAGGAGTATGCTTAAATCATACGACCAGGTAATATTTTCAGCTATGAATTTCATCAGGCCACTTTGCCTAGGTAAACGATGAATCTTCAATTGCTGACAGTAGAACTCTTTGTCCTGAGGATCTGGTGTCATACAGGCATTTATTATCAAAAATGTCCATGATTGTAGCAGCTTTTACACTGCTTTTTCTCAGTGATGTGGTGTTTTGCAAGTGAAGGAGTTAATACAGCTCTCTTACTCCAGGTGAGGACTGTGTACCTCCCATTGGTGCAGGAAGAGAAAGATCCGTGTTCAAAAGTTTGGGATTACATAATGTGGAAAGTAACTAGTGATAGGGAAAAAAAAATAGCTCAGATAGCAGCACTCAAAGCTTTTGTCTGCTGAGTAGCCACTAGTTTACCTTCAGAGGGCTGTCAGGGCAGCTCTTCCTGCAAGAACAACAGTTACGTGCTTTGTTTCCACTTCTCCCCATGTCTGGAGCTCCCCCAGGGACTCCCCTGTGCTCTGTGTACATGGTGTGACTCAGAGGACAGAAAAGGCTGGGAAGCTCTGCTTTCCAGTGTTATTCTGTCTGCTTCCACCTCGGAAGGGTGGTTCTCAGACCATGGTTGTGTACCAGGCTTTTACAGCCTACGTTTCCAGTTCCATCAGACTTCAAAAGAGGAAGATACTCCCATTAATGCTTTGCATGATAACGAGTTAGGCAAGCATCATTTTTGGATGCAGTTGATGGAAGACTGGTTACTGCCAGTGCCAAGTGGGCGTCTTAGTTGAGACTATCAAATGATGTCTGTTGTATTAAATGCTTTGTTGGATTTCCTGCTTGGAAAGTGATGTGTGTGCCAGACAGACAGAGTTTTCTGTTTTGGCATTAGAGAATTCTTGGCGCCCAGTGCAAACTGTTTACTTTAAAAGCTTAATTTTAAATATAGTTTTGGAACACACTTGGAAACGTCTGCAAATCAAGAGTAACAAGAGAGGAGACCACAGCATCGTTTCCTTAACTCCTGTGTCATTTTGAAATACCTGAATCTGCTTTGCTTTATGAAAGCCACTTCTGGTTTGTGCATTATTTGTTCACCTTTGTCTCTTACTGAACTGGACAGTAGCTGAAAGACAGGTAAGAACTAAGGGCACAAAATGACATAATGCACAGCAACATTTAAAGTCCTTTTAATATTGTTTAACTCAGAAATACCCTGTGTTAGGATCTAGAAGGGCACTCGTCTGCTGCAGAGCCAGTGGACATGCTGACATGCAGTGCCATTAATTCCCACCTAGCAGAAAGGTTTTCAGAGTGCCAAGCATGACGCCAGAACACAAAACACTTCATTCATCAAAGCCATAAGTAAGAAACTCTGTGTTTTTGGTTTTAGAAGTAACTTTTGTACATTTATGAGTTTTTCCACATTAAACATCATTTATGGGTTGGAAATTGTTCAGGCAAGAAGCATGTGGTTTTTGCTCCCGAATATCAGGAGCAGTTTTGCTAGCTTCAGTCTCTACTTTATGTTAACTTTTTTTTTTTGNCTCCCCATGTCTGGAGCTCCCCCAGGGACTCCCCTGTGCTCTGTGTACATGGTGTGACTCAGAGGACAGAAAAGGCTGGGAAGCTCTGCTTTCCAGTGTTATTCTGTCTGCTTCCACCTCGGAAGGGTGGTTCTCAGACCATGGTTGTGTACCAGGCTTTTACAGCCTACGTTTCCAGTTCCATCAGACTTCAAAAGAGGAAGATACTCCCATTAATGCTTTGCATGATAACGAGTTAGGCAAGCATCATTTTTGGATGCAGTTGATGGAAGACTGGTTACTGCCAGTGCCAAGTGGGCGTCTTAGTTGAGACTATCAAATGATGTCTGTTGTATTAAATGCTTTGTTGGATTTCCTGCTTGGAAAGTGATGTGTGTGCCAGACAGACAGAGTTTTCTGTTTTGGCATTAGAGAATTCTTGGCGCCCAGTGCAAACTGTTTACTTTAAAAGCTTAATTTTAAATATAGTTTTGGAACACACTTGGAAACGTCTGCAAATCAAGAGTAACAAGAGAGGAGACCACAGCATCGTTTCCTTAACTCCTGTGTCATTTTGAAATACCTGAATCTGCTTTGCTTTATGAAAGCCACTTCTGGTTTGTGCATTATTTGTTCACCTTTGTCTCTTACTGAACTGGACAGTAGCTGAAAGACAGGTGAGAACTAAGGGCACAAAATGACATAATGCACAGCAACATTTAAAGTCCTTTTAATATTGTTTAACTCAGAAATACCCTGTGTTAGGATCTAGAAGGGCACTCGTCTGCTGCAGAGCCAGTGGACATGCTGACATGCAGTGCCATTAATTCCCACCTAGCAGAAAGGTTTTCAGAGTGCCAAGCATGACGCCAGAACACAAAACACTTCATTCATCAAAGCCATAAGTAAGAAACTCTGTGTTTTTGGTTTTAGAAGTAACTTTTGTACATTTATGAGTTTTTCCACATTAAACATCATTTATGGGTTGGAAATTGTTCAGGCAAGAAGCATGTGGTTTTTGCTCCCGAATATCAGGAGCAGTTTTGCTAGCTTCAGTCTCTACTTTATGTTAACTTTTTTTTTTTGTTTTTTTCATTTATTTTTTGGATGGACCTCTTTGGAGCAAGCTGCTTCTAAATGAAGAGTAAGTGATCTGCCTAAGGTGAAGATGATGATGTTGGAATAGGGAATTTGGGTTTGGAGACAGACTTCTGCAGAGTACCTGGTGAAGGAATACCTTTTCTGGGGTGTTTCCTCATCAGAGTGACTGCTGGAACAAATTGAGAAACAGGAATTTCACACCTGAGCTTTGAGACATGAGTTGATAGTTTTTTCCATGGGCAATGTGAGAAGTTATAGAGTAGCTGTTGAATTGTCAGTTATTTCTATTTGTGCTGAATAAATGGTAAAGGGCTGATGCAAGATCTTGGTTTATGGTCAAGGAAATCCATTTTACAAAGTTTACTGAGATTTCAAGGACCTCCTTTTGCAGGCCTTTCTGGGCATAAGAGAGGAGGTGGAATTACGTAAGTAGGTTCTCTGTGTGTATCAAAGTGGAGGAAACTGCATGGATTAGATGTGCTTTTGTTCCTGCAGTATTTTGGGTTCTAGTGCTAATTCTTTCTTCAGCTGACCAGGCAGGACATGACTGCCAGCTTTTGCCATTCTGTGGAGCTCTGTCCCAGAAGAGCTATATTTCTTTCTTATTCTGCTCCATGCTGAGTCCAGTTACTCCACTGACTTACTCATGACAAATAAATGCTGTGGGTACCTCAGTGCAGTAACAGGTACTGACTGCAGTGCACAAACTTTGAGAGGTGCTAAAAACTCTCAGTCGATGCCTTTATGATTCTCGGGTTTGTAGGAATGTATGAATGTCTCTGCTGGGCACCCCAGAGGGCTGGTTCCAGCCAGCCAGGGCTTTTGTCTTAGGCAGTTTATCAGGGGATTATATTTAGGGGCAACTTTCAGGCTGTTGAGGCTACATTCACCTTAGACTCCCCAGACACTGACTCATGTCTGTCCTTTGGAGCACCTGTTGTCCTCTCCTCAGAATCTCTGCTGTGGAGCTCTGTGCTGCTCCACCTGTCCCCGAGGATGAGAGACCCCTTTTCTGGGAGGAAACCAGTGCCAGCATGTGAGATTTATCCTGCAGAACTGGCAGTGCAGAGGGAATCCTGCTGCTTTTCCTGAGGTGTGCTACCAGGAAAGATTGCATTGAAGAAGTCTTTATTTTCCTGCTCTTGTCTGAAAAAGGAATGAACAAAGACACGTCCTGTTGTGTTACAGGAGATTTTTTCCCTCCTTGGCCCTTTGCTTCATGGCCCAACTCCCTTTTTTTGGCCTCTTCTCCAGTACAATGACCTTTGAGGCTGAAGTTTGCCAAAGTTTCCTCCAGCAATAGCCCATGTAAAGTTGTCTGGAGCACAGTAAATGATACCTGGCACCTCTGGAATTTGGAATAGAAACCATCCTGAAGGGGAAGGGTGTTGCAGCTATATTTTTACATTTGTTTCCTCTTCAATGTTTGATTGTGTTCTTCCATTACCTGTTTATCCACCTGTCTGTGTTGGGTGAACAGCAGCACTAAATTTCAAGGAGATAAAACAATTTTGTTGTTTGGGTTCCTTTGCTTGCCTAAACATTTTGCATTTCCCAGTTGCTTCGGCAGGTCTAGTACACACCTTTGTTTCTAAACTTGGCTTCTGGTGCCCTGGGCTAGGGGCTTGGAGCATTTGTCTCTGTCGTCCCCTAGCAGAACAACCTGTGATAGTGGGGTATCGTCCCATCCTCCCCGGGTCAGGACCATGAGCCTACACTTGGTCATGCAAGCTCTCCTAAGTCAGTCTGGAGCTTGATTCGTGAGGGTTTCCCAATAATGGGAAGAGGTGATGAAAGCAAAGACAGACATACAGATGGGGAGAGATATCGCAGGGCTGCCAGGGCAGCTGTTCGAGATTTCTGAATCAGATGGAGACAGAACTCCACCACCCTCAGCTTCCCCACCCTCCAACAAGCCATCTCCCATGTGCAAAGCAAAACCAGCCCCACCCCAGCTGTGCCATTTTAGCTAATGGCCTAGTTAATAAATGGCAAATTCCAAGGGTAATCCTGTCAAAGCCTTCCTGACATCCCCATTGATAATATTAACCACAAAATGCTCCCCTGTTCATCTGATTAATACCAGAAGAATTCTACTTGATTAGATCATTACTGAGGGGAAATGTAGGAAAGATGAAAACTCAGGCTTTAGTCAAGGGAGAAGGTCTCAAGTCTCCATGGTTTGTAAAGTGAGAAAGGTTTGTGATCACCTTCTGCTCCCTCACAGCCCTTGCAGGAGCAGCGTGTCCCAGGCTTTCGTTTTTGTGGGTGACTCATCCACATCATGTTGATAGAGCAGCTGTGAGCCAAGAGTGCACGTCCTCAAAGGGCTGCAGACTCTCAATGCAAAGTCCCCGGGGCAGAGACCCATGCAATTGTTTCCTTGAAAAGTCTGGCAAGGTCAAATTAATGCACACCACTGGGAGCAGAGCGAGGAGCAGAGTATCCTTCTCTATCTCCACCCTACCATAGTCCTTCCCTGGAAAAGCTGGGATAGTAGTTCAGAGGCTGGGTAAGAAATCCGGTGTTTTAGGAAGGGTTCTGGGCTGAAGTGACAACTATTTCCATGATCCTCAGGCTGTCTGCAGATTCACAAGGGTGAATTCACAAGCCCACACATGGGCTTTTTAGTATTTATCATCCTGCAGGCTTCTAGACATGATGGTGATGGGGCTTTTTTTAGTGAATGGTTATGCAGAAGATGGGTAGAGCATTTCCTCATCCCTGTCTTCTGACACTGGCTGTGGTAGCCATGGTGCTGCATACTCATTTCTTTGTAACTATGAAGTGTAACAAGGTTCAGTCCTGGAGAACTGCTCAGAAGAGCAGCCAACAGGCAACCTGAGCAGCTGTTAGATGTGTGTGTCACCCTGCAGCTCCCTAAAACTGCAGTCTGCTTTACTGACCACAACTTACATTAACAGAAGGATGTGTGGAGAAGAGCAGGATTCTGGAGTCAGCTGATGTATGTAAACACTTGACTGGAGGAAATAAAGAGGATAGAGACAAATTTTCATTAGTCATTTCTACTGTAAGGGTGTTTGAACTTAGGAACCGGTTGCCCAGAGTGGCTGTGAATCTCCATCCTCAGAGATAATTCAAAACCCAACTGGATATGTCTTGGGCAACCTGCTATAGACTCAGCTTTGAGCAAAAGATTGGATTAAGTGATCTCCAAAGGTGCCTCCAGCCTCAGGGATTCTGTGATTCTGTAACTACACCTGCAAAGTACCTGTTACAGAGTAGTTGTGATAAACTGGCTTGGGTGGTGAAATTCAAAAAGTTCTCATAGATTGCTGGAAATATCCCAGTTAAAACCATGTTTAATTTTTCCATATATCCATATTCTTGTTTTTGTTTTTGTTTTTTTAACTTGTATTTTTATTTTTGTGGGGGTTTTTTAATTATTTTTTTTTAATTATTTTTTTTTCCCATGCTGTGCTGGAACATAACTAAACTAGGGTAAGGCCTAAACTGTACTACTACAGGAGAGTCAGTGAAAAGAAGGCATTTTTAAGCCAGCTCAATTATTTGAGACAGTCTGCCGTGCAGCTGCATTTCAGTCCTGCCCCCAGAGTGTGGCTATGCCATTCTTTGCTAAGATAGCAAGCTTTGTATTTGCCTTGAGGTGTGAGAAGAGGGTGTAGGAGGTCTAGAAGAGGAGACCCCAGAGAGCCCGAGGCTCTAACAATGAAGGAGAAATTTGATAACATCACAAAGTAGTAAAGGGCTGGTGGGACAATACAAGTAATACAAGGAAAATAGGTATAAGTTATTCTCCATATAGAGGTCATACAGGATAAAATGTCAATGTTTTTAACTACAGCAAGACATTAGGAAAAAGTCTGTATAGCAGGAAAGCTAATGAAGCCCTGGAATAAAGTGCAAAGGTGGTTGTGGGGTCTCTGAAGGAAATATTTTAAACACAGTATAAATATTTCAGTCAAGGATGGCATCCTGAGCTGGCCTGCCTTGGAGCAAGCAGATGGATGGCCCAGAAGTTCCCATTCTGTCCTCAGTTTCAGTGACTCCATGGACAGCAAGAATTTGAATATGCAACTGAGATCTTGCCTGTAGGAAGAGACTTCTCTTACCTTCCCTCAGATTCTACCTCACAGGGGAAAGCAACAGAGATTCATTTTACACTGTTGTTTTCTTACACATCTGTAGGGAATTCCTATCAAGTATGTCTTATTCCCTCCTAGTCACACCAACCCATGCTCTGTCCCAGACCACAGGTGCCATTTTTAGGCATGCTCTGAGTAAGCAGGAGGGACTGGATCCCACTGGGAAACCAGGCGTTGGGGAGTTGAAGTTGCTTGTTTTGAAATGTCTCATCTGGAACCTTCCTGGCTTAAAAATCAGCTTTGGGAATTCATTGGCAGCTGAGCAGGGATTTTCAGGTTTTCACTGACTTCTGAGGGGGGAACCCAAAATCCCTGATGAAAAGTGTCTCGGTCTCTCTGAGGCTCCAGGTCACAGCAACTTTTCAGACTGTCTCCCACTTGTCCCTTCTGTGGAAGGCAGTGGCCTCTGCTCTCTTCTCTGCTTTAGAGAGAGCTTTCTCAAGTGTGGGTTAATGTCACACTGCCCTGAAGAGCCAGAACCCTGTAACGTGCTGAGAGAGCAGACTCTCCACTCCTGGCATTGCTTTATATTCCAGCCCACAGTCATTCCCTTTCTGGGAAACCTAACCACTTTGTCTCCTTTATTCCCTCCCTCTCAGCTCCCTGGACACATCTACTGCCATGAGATGTCTCAGCCAAGGATTTTGAGCCAAGATATGAGGGAAATGGTTTAACCAGATGTGTGCCCATGCCTGCAATACTGAACTTTTAAGATGCTGATATGTAAAAAGCCTGCCATCTCCTCTGCCTCCCAGCAGCAAGGTGAGTAATGGGTGGGACAGCAGCATATCCAGAAAAACACCTTTTTCAAGAGGAAAGAGAAGGGGTTATAAGTCGACTGTAAAAATTTGCTCCAGGCTGAAAACTTGGCAAACAAAAGCTTAGCTTAGGAGTGATTTAAAAGGAAACAACAAAAAAGCATAAAATAAATCATGGCAGTCATTGTGGGTGGAGATGAGGGTCCAAAACTTGAAGATCATTCTTCAGTGGGGGAGGAAAAGGAACAGCTCAAGACAGAGTTGCATTTGGCTCTTAGCCCTACTATAGCTGAGCCTCTCAAAGCCAGGAGAATAAACCAAATACAGGCCAGGCCCTGGCCTCTGCCTTCACCAGTTTGCCAGAGGCACAAGCAAGGCCCCATGTAGCTGGCAGAGCACACTGAGCACAGCTACGGTACCGTTTCTCCAGTTGCCACTTTCTACATGTGGATTTCTTTGTACCTTCAATTGTGAAAGCACATAAAGTCACTGAGGCTCAGATTGCCTAAGAGGCAAAGAGGGGCATCTGTTGCTTTCAGCATTCTGGATCTCCTCATGCCCCACCACACATGCTGCTCAGGGTCTGAACCCTGCTTCTACCCTCAGCATGGCTCAGTGCCACTCCATAACCAGCTGAACAGCTAACAAGAAGAGGATGCCTGCTTCTTGCAGCCTTTACATGGCTGACTCCTCCACAGTCCCAGGCTCAGGATGAGGAAGGAGAGCTGGCTGTCTGGGAAGGCTTTTCCAGACTGTTACCTAATGTGCATGGCGCCCATGGTTGGCCGCACTGTTGGCACAGGCCTTGAGAAACAAAGTCAAGGCCCAAGCAGTTGTTATGTGCTTTGTCATCCCGAGACCCCTCTGTACCCATACCTATTTACATTGCAGGCTTCTTTTGCAGTGCTGTCACTGTGATTTTCCTGGTGGCCTGTGGCTTCCACACCTTAAGTCTGGGATGAAAGTATAATGCTGGCATTTTAGACAAACCCCTCAGCCTGCTGAATTGCCTGTCCAATTGGATATGCAGAAAAAGATCTAATGGTGAGGATGTGTTGAGCACTGGAACAGGCAGCCCAGCAGGTGTACAAATCATCTTTGAGATTTTCAGAACTCAATTGGGCAAGGCCTAGAGCAACCTGACATAGCTGTGCCAGCTCTCCTCATTGCTGTGCACACTACTAAACCATCTGTCCCCTCAGCTGCCTGATGGAGAGATTTGGCTGCAGCAGGTACCAGAAGTCTAAAATGAATGATCAAAGGCTTGTAGGTATAAAAGACCCTTTCTGAAATTTTCCCTCCCACTGCATGGTTAATACATGTTCAGTTCCATCAGCTTAAGTGTGGTGGGCAGTTGTGGTTTAGATGGGATGTTACCTAATTCAGCTCAGAATAGACCTCCTTTGAAGGGCAGCACAACAGAAACCCCTCTGGCTTTGTAGTTTGCTCGCACATATTTTTGTATTCACAGGTCCTCACTTCAAGCACCTCAAGGCTGCCTGAAGAGCTTTGTACTGTCCAGCAGCAGACAGTGCCAGACTTGGCTTCATATAGAAGAAATGCACTTTAATTCTGTCCTTTCTTGAGGCTTAATGAGGCAGATAGAACCCACCAATATAGAAACTTTTAGGACTAGGTGTATTTGTTAAGAAGACCCGGAGAAGCTTTGCTTTGTGCTTCTGGCACTGTTGTTCTTGCAGTGTTGGGGTTTCTTACCTATACTGGTGTACTGAGTAATTTGAGATCAGGTTGTCAAAGTATCACCTTCCTGACTGTCTCAGCACAGTTGAGGAAGGCTATTCAAAGTGATCCTGTTAAAGAAGCATCATCTTCTAGTCTGCTCTTATGTGTTTGATGCTTTCTTGTATTGTCATTTCTAGGGAACACTGAAGCCACTGGGCATGGAATCCAGCCCATCCTCCAGCTCCCCAAGTGCAGCAAAAACATTTACAGTCTGATCTTCTACAGCTCCTCTCAAGCACTGGAATTTCCAGGTGTATATGTTTTCAGGGCACAAGCAACCCCAGGAAAGCTGCTTTTGAAAAGGTATGTAATCTCTTGTTTAGCTTGAAAAAAAAGGTAAAAAAAGGCATTTAAAAAAATCACCTTTGGCATCAAAACAAAGCAAGTCTTTCTTTTTCCTGAGCTTCTTTATTTGTGCATTGTGCAAAAGAAAATGAAACTGTAAAAATAACAAAATGTGATGAAGGTAAAGACAAGGTAAGGTACTGGCATTGGTGATAACGTTAAAGCAGAGCCCAGCAGAATGTTGCAGTGGAAGAAGTTTAACAAGTTCATTTTATGTACCACTGTGTCAAGCTTCCCTTTGTTACTCAAGAATGTTGCTTCACTGGTTCCTAGGGTGTGAAAGGGCTGTGCTGCTGGTAGGATGTGCCCCATAGACCATGCTTGAGTAACTGTTGGGTTACCTGATGCTGATAGAAAGGGTGATACCTCTGAAAATTGTGGGTTTACTTGTGTTACAGTTTTGCCATGGACCAAGAACTGGTCTGGACTTTGTGTTTGGAGTTCTTCTGTAGTATGCTAGCTGGCAGAGCAGCACTGTGCAGGGCAAAAGTGCAATTAGAGTAGGTAGGCACTCCAACAAAGTTCAGGGAAGTGCTGTGAGTGTGTGACAAGCCCTGGCACACATACACCTCACCACTGGGATCACTGGCTTGAAGCCAGCCCAGGTCAGTTTACACCAAGGACTTACATCTCTCCCTCCATCCAGTGTCTGTACACATCCTGAAGGGCTATTGCACAATCTGCTGTGAGTGGCAAGCTCTGCTAAGAGACCAGAAGAGCAGGCTACATCTGTCTGCTGGGCAGGTCTGCAGAGCTTTGCTAGAGACAGCTGGACTTGCTCCTTTCCTTCCCTTCTTCCAGTTCCCACCTGTACCCCCAGCCCTGAAACAAAGTCTCCCACCGAAGCACAGAAGTAGCTATGGCAGAAAATTCCCTAGTTGCTGCCCACATGTCAACTGCTGTGGCTTGTGTGATGACAGTAATGAATCAATTAAGTGAATTTTGAATCCTTACTCTCATGGCACTAGTCTTTTGTGTGGATACTTAAACCACTTAGAGTGGCTAGGAACTGATCAAGTGTAGATTTGTAAAAGGCAGCAGAAGCATGCTTACCTTCTCTTTCTCTGTCTGTTGCCTCAACCTAGATGCCCAGTCAGGCAGTTTAATGGCAATGCCCAGCTGGTTTTTATCTCTGGGGAAAAAAAAAAAGTGATCAGCCTCCTCCACCATTTGTTCTGCCCTTGATAATCTCAAAGCCTGCCCTGGAACACATCTCTGTGAGCTCCAGGGCTCTTCAGGGTAACTGTCCCTTCTACCCACTGCAACCAAAGGCAATGTACAGGCCCTTGCTGTAGAGGACCACACTTACCTTGGCTTTTCTGAGACACTTATGTGTTATGACTCCTGTAACAGCTGTAACTCAGACCTTTTTGCACACATATTATTTTTAGTTAATATAGATGGTGTTAACATTAATGCCTTAACCCTTGAGGAAACTAGCTAATTTCCAGGTCAATATGAGGGAGGGAGATGGCTAATTTCCAGTGGTTGGGGGAAAGAGCCAAGAAGTGCAATGCCAGGGTGTTCCTGGCTGCTGGTGTTCCTGAGTGGAGCACAGCTGGGTCTGAACTTCATCCTGGGCTTCTATCCACTGTCTGCTGCCTCACCATCCTCTGCTCGTTCCGCGGGCTGTGTCTTTAGTGCAGGGCTGCAAGGTACCAAGCTGCAGTTGCATGTCATGATACTGTAAACTAAGAAGGTTAGGAGGGGGCAAACAGGCAGTGCATTAGCCTAGCCATAGGGGTGGTTGCTGAGGAAGACGTGGCCACCTTGGTCTAGGGGATTTGTGTGAGGTGTAGCAGAACAGGGACACCATCACCACTGTACCCCCCGCTGTTACCCAAATGTGGATCTAACCAGCAAAAGGCTGTGGCAAGCAGGCAGGAGAGGAAAAGGGAGGGGGGATTTCAAACACTATGGCCCAGAGAAAGAAAACCCTGCGTTCGTGCTTGCGTCAGTAGCCTGTCTGTGTGCTGACCCCAGGCTCACCTGAGCCTTGGCAAAGCTCCCCTTTGTTCTGTGTTGGCGTTCAGAATCCAGAGTTATCCCACAGCCACTTTGTGACCCGTTCCACCCAGACAGCCTGCCCATGATTGCTTCATAAAGCAAGACCCAGGAATCAAAAACAGAGCATGTTTCCTGAGCAGAGATGGAAAACAGCTGTGCTGGAAAAAAGGAGGGGTTTGCTGGCTGAGCAGTGGAAAATACAAATCAAGGCCTGGTTGTGCAATCTTCCCTGGCCGGCCTTTGGCTGCTATTGTGGCAAGGGGACCAGCTGGAGTGGGCAGGAGTCTGCTTCCAGGTGATGTGAGTAGTGAGAGCCTCTGGTGACAAGGCTAGAAGCCCAGAGCTTAGTTCTGCACTTTTTACAGATGCCTGAGAGGTTGATAAGTGACATCTGCTGATACTGCCCTCTCTGCTCTCCTGTGGTCAGATCTGTCTGGCCAGTCCCAGATGGTATTTGAATGGGCAGGCCAGTTGCTGTAAAGGCACCCAGTGCTGCAGGGCTGGAGAGAAACAGCATCTGCCCAGGTGTGGAGCTCAGTTCCTGCCCAGCGCTCATAAAGTGCTGGTGACGTGGCCCCAGCCAGAGGATGTGGTTACAAAGTCTGGCCAGGGCTCAGTGGTGCTGGTGGCTCAGTCCTCGGTGCACACCAAAGAAGAAGACAATGCCCATGAATGCTGTGCAGGGAGGCTGACCATGACAAAATAGATCTTAAAACCAGCATGTGCTCTACCACTGCCATCCTCTGAAATCAAGAGAAGGCTCTGTCATGGTTTCACTCGCTTAAGCACTGCTTGCTTTACAACAAACTTGTGGAAGAGTTCTTGACTTAACAAATTCAGAACCTCTAACCAGAAGTAAATGAACCAGCCAAGTATGAACCAGGGGCAAGAGGTGCAGGATTCTGACTGGTTTTAAAGAATCTGAGTACAAGAAGGAGGAGGTAGACAAGAACAGAGAGGGAGAATTAGGCCTTTGCTTCAAAGCCAAATTACCAAATACATTATCCTGTTCTGCTGACAGAACCCTGCAACATCTCTCCTCTCCCAGTGCTCTCTGTAACTAAGGAAGAAACTCAAGGTAAGAAGCAAAATGGCAGAAAGCAAAGGAAGAAGGCAGGACCATTAATCACCTCCTTGGCTGATACATACCAGCTACACTGACCTCTCTTCTTAGCACCTGAAAGTGCAGAAGACAGTATGATGAATGTTTTTCACTCTGTAGTATTGGAGCTATGGATGCTCTGTAATTGCAGGGAGATTGTGCTTTCTTACAACTGGCTCAACCTACCCAGCTGAAACATATGGATTCAGAGCTCACACTGCAGCAGTTCCCAATAGTGTTCATCACTAAGACAGCACAACTGCAGAGGCAAAAAAA